>VZTI01001916.1:188146-283982 GCA_013397865.1 Struthidea cinerea
GGGGGGGAGAGCGGAGAGGCGCGGAGCGGCCCCGGGCGGCGGCGGAGGCTGCGCGCCCCCCGCCCAGCCAGCCCGGGCGGCGGCTGACGAGTGCCCGGGGTGTCTCCGGCGGGGAAGGGGCGAGCGCGCACCTGTGCCTCAGGCGGCTGTGTCTGTAGTTCCCGAAAGTTTCCGGGAGGCAGGGGGGGATAGGGCGGCTCTAGGGAGACGGAACCTCTCGGCTTTGTCTCTTCAAGGAAAACCGGGAAGAGGGCAGGGAAGCCAGCGCTACCGTGCCCCACGCATGGGGCAAGTTCAGAGCACCACATGCACAGTGCGATACAGCACCCATCAATAACACCACCTGGCTCTGTACAAACTTGGCACGGACAATAAGCTGCGTGTGGTAATAACACCTCCACCGAGTTGGTCCGTATCTTCACTGTCTCAGCCGTGGGCCCTTCGTGCCTATACACAGCCCATCTGCGGGGGTGCTCTGAGGAAACTATTTGAAATAGGTGGGACATTCAAAGAGGGAACCCCACCTCGCTGCTCTCCCAGCAAGCGGGGCGTTCCCCCTTCAGTTTTCCCAGGGCAGCTGCTGCCCCCTTTCCACAGACATTGCCTGCTATGGCAGTGAACTTCCTAGCGGTTCCCTTTCCCCTCTGAATTAATCCAGCAAAACCTCCCTCTGCAGCAAGCATCTTTAGAAACGTGCTGCTGCACTCTCCCCTCCTCCCCCGAGGAGCTATTTATATCCCTGCAGGGCTTTCTCCGGCTCTCGTGGCCTGATGGGCCGCACTGGCAGGGGGAGGAGGATGAGGAGATGCGCGTATAGGAAATGTGTGGGTTGGCAGTCGGGGTTTGCTACGAAAGGCTCTGTTATGTGGTGCGTAAACCACTGGGAAAGAGGAATTGAAAATTTTTTGTGTCCTTCCTTGCATGCTTTGATTACGGTTGCCCTCAGGAGAAGCACACGGGTTCTGTGGTCCAGATTGGCGTTAAACAACAATTTAATGCATAATTGAAGTACTCAGTACATCACTTCTGCAAAATCCTGGTATTATTCTCCATGATTGTGTAAGGCTGTGTTGTGATGCTAGGACGTACACAGTTGACATGGGCATAAACACTAGCATAAGCAGGATTGTACACCTTTGTGCCCAGAACTGTGAATTCCTGGATCCTTCTTCCGTGCTCACACAGACGCACACACCCCAGTGTGACATACATGCACAGAACAGAGATACACAGGGACAATCACTGAGTGGGGTTACTGAGACAAACAGTATTGTTGATGGCTTCATGCTGCTGAGCTGGTGGACAAAATAAATTGTATATTTTGAACGGGAAGAGAGAGATAAGCTGAGCTTTATGATTTACCCAGATAATCTGATGGTCTATTTTTAAATGTGATTTAGAGTTTCCATGAGAGGGAGAGCTGATGAAATGCAGGAACACCAAGAGAAGCCTTCCTAAAAAGCATCGAGAAGGATGCAAAAAACACTAGAATATTCTCTTTGAATAGGGCTGAAGATAGCTTTTTTTACTGGAGTACCAATTAGTCCTTATGGAAGTCCGGGCTATCCTGTCTCCCCTGACACACAGGCAGACTTTCCTTGATGCCAAGCTGCAACTCAGTGTGGCATCTGCTCCTCTAGATGAATAACAGAAAGAAGCTGACAATAACGTCTGCTCACTAAATTATCTAACCAAGGTCGTGAATGTGAAACATTTTGAAGAGAAAAAATCTGCTAGCTCTCTCCCTTCACATGAGTTTAACTCAGTTATTCAACAGGCAAGAAACTGGCTTAAAAATGCATGGAAATAGTTGACTAACATCTGATGTAACATATGTATGTTTCTTCTTCATCACCATCTCCCCCCACCAGAGTAATCTCAGTGGTTTGTATGCAGTCCCCAAAGCAGTATGCTTTGCTGATAACAGGAGGCAGAAACCAGCTCAGAGTCAAGCAAAATAACTGGTCTGTGAACTTGTGTCACACAGACATGCACACTGATTTGTGGCATATTTGCAAGGAATAAGTCTTCTGATTTTCAGACCATCTCCATGTATGGAAGGGACTTTTTTTCCCTTACAAGGAAGTTTTTTTTTTCCTTTTCCAAAGAACAACTTTGCAATGGTTGAAATTTAAAAATATGTAAAGGCTGCATCATCTGAATTTTATTTGCTTGGCCTGAGAGTAGCTGAGCCTTTTTTGTAAAGGCCAGAATGGACCTTTTCTTGCAACTGGGATCTGCTTCCCAGACACTGGATATTATCATGATGGCCTCAGTGCTCGTAGACACAGCATGCAGTTGGCGTGTCAGGCAAGCAGGACTGCTCTGTGCAGAGGTGCAATAGCATGAAAGGCTCTGTTCCCTCTCCCAACCCCTTGCTCCTTAGCCCCAAGCAAGTGGATGAATTTAAATTTTTAAACAGAAATCTGAAGTATCCAAAAATGCAGAAATACCTGCATCAATCACTGAGACTGGTATTCTGTTAAAGAACTCTGATTTTTTTTGTGATACGGGCAGGGAACCAACTTGGGAATCAATTTTATTTTTGTTTAGCCTGAGCTTTAAGAGACTGCGGATCTAGTAACTTCCATTGAAGTTAAACTGGAATTGTGTCAGCAAGACCAAGCAGCTCATGTTGTTTCAAGTTCAACCCATTAAAAACCAGACAGAGCTAAGTTAATGGATTTTTTCTGAACTGAGCTTTTAGTTGTGCATCTTCTATTTCATGCAGTCTGAGGAATCCCCATTTGCAAAAGCCTCACTAACTTCAGTAGTGCGAAATCAGAACCTGAGTGGACCCCATGGCATGCTTAAGACTGTCTTCCTTTTCTCTATGTGATAAAACCAATTCTCTTTGTGGCAGAAGTTTGTCATGATGTCTGTTGCGTAAAGCACATGTAATTTGAAAGTGATAGTTTTCTGACAGCACAGTATTGTCTGTGGAGATCACACCATGCCATGCCATGCCATGCCATGCCATGCCATGTCGTGTCATGTCATGTCATAGGTGAGACACAGGTATATGTAAAACCAGGAGGAGAGCAGGAAAGCAAGTACGGGGAGGTAATGAGAGTCAGGGGAGTAATGTGGCAGAACTTGAGTTTCATCTTTCCACTCAATAGCTGGTTTGTTCATCAAATGAAAGATTCCAATCTACTAATATGTCCTGCTCAATTCTTAATAGAAATATAGTAGTAGATTTTTTATATATATATAGAAGTAAGTGCACTATCAGAAATACGCAAAGTACTTGGGGGCAATCCTGATCCCATTTGGGATCATGTCAAAAGACATGCTGACTTCACAGCTGATATTGCATGTCTTATCTGACATTGTGATAAGGATGTAAATGGTATCTATAACCAATATTGTATTGATCATGTTAGTTGGACTCTTTCCTTTCCTTTGGAATCATGGAACAAAATGCTCCTGCTCTATAAGGTGACAAAGTATCCACAGATGGCTGAACCTACAAATGAAGTTTTAAAAGCTTGGACTCTCGTCTTTTTTTTCTTTCTTTTTTTTTTTCTTCCCTCTACAGATTCCAGATATATGTTAGGTGCTTCAGAGCCCTTACAGAAATAGAAATACAAAACCCTACCTGAAGGAGCTTAGTATAATTTTTGTTGTAATGCAGTGAGTGGGTGTTAGAGACATGAGGACCAGATGGGGTAAGGAAGGCAAAGGCTGCTCACAGAAATTACTCAGTGGTGGCATGTGCACCGCTTCATGTCTTACCATTAAATAACTTTTTTTGTCTCTCTACATATTTTTGTCTCCTTTTTAAAAAATTGTATGCTTATTTCCAGAAATTTCAAAACCAAATCATACACGAACAAAGTTCTCTCACACATCACAGAAATCTTTGTGAAAGAGCAAATCTTTCACGAAAAATACAATTACAGCATGAGTAACAAAGAGCAGAAGAAAGAATGGTGCTATCATACACTAGCGCAAAATTTTTTTCAGAAGTGTGGTGAAACAACTGTAGCTTTTGGTTAGTTTGCTTGGGTTTGGGTTTTTTTTTGCCTGCATTTCAGACTGATTTTATGCATGTATTTATTTATTTGTATGGTAGTGCTTTTATTGATTCAGCAAGTACCAAAAATTGTAGTTGGGATTAGACAGACTGTGTAAAGGACAATGTGGGGGAAATTTGGGTAATTAATTAAAATGACTAATTTATTACTTAAAAGTTTATTTTATCTTAACTCTTTGCAGATTAGTGTAATAGTATAGAATATCACAAGGAATTGTCATGCCAAAGATAATCTTATTTCTGCTGGTGTTTAAAAGGTAATCAATGAACATATCACTGACAGAAATGTTAATCTCCACACCTTTGTCTCTCACATAGAAGGCAGAGTCTAGTAGTCTAATAAAAGGGGTTGTAAATCAAAGACAGGTCAGGTCCATTGTCATTATTATTCGGTGCAAAACTCCGGTTTTCTCCTTCATGCATATAAAAAACTGGTGAGGGACTGTACTAGTTCGTTCTTTGTGATGCTTTTCAAATATTATTACCAATAATATCTCTAGTATTGCAAACATACCTATGACTAGTAATCTGTTTCAATTCACTATTTTCCTCTCTTTCCAAAGATGGGGAACACTGTTTTTAGAGTTTTTCAATATCTGTGTGTAACTCTAATTTTCATTTCATATTTAGTCCTTATTGAAAGATTGTTAAAAGTTTGGGGGGTTGGGGTTTTTTTTCCCTTCCTAGTCGAAGTGGTATCTTAATTTGTGGCTTTAGGCTTTGCCAGGTATTGATCACAGTCCTTTTATCTAGGGGCTGAAGTAAAGGATTTTCTATGGAATGTAGAGTTCAGGGTCTTTTTCCACATAGATATTAGTATGCTCTTGGCTTCCTGAGTCTACAGACTGCTGACACTGCTAATCTTCATGGGTTTCCAAAAATTAACAGCATGCTGGTGGTTATGCATGGTTGAGAAACAAGAAGCCTTTGAGAAACTGTCAAGAATCCTATGACTTGGAGACATAGTCAATAAAAGTTTATCTAAGAAGTTTAGTTGTTATTAATTGGCAAGATCCCATTATTTCTGAAAAATAAGAGGGCTTCTATTAAAAAAATGTTTTAATAATAATAAAAAACCAAGTTAATACTGTTATACACTCAGTTTCTACCCACTTTCCTTGATGTTAGGCTCTCCCTTCCCTTGCTTTTCCAAGTTCTAATGGTGGTGACTTTCATTCTGCTGGTGGCGTTGCCTATATTGGCAGCATCTGGAGTCTTTCACGGGAAGGAAGGGGATGTTCATGTTAATGTTACTAATATGCATTTCTCTTCCTTTATTGGTCTACAGCTCCATGTTTCATCCAAATTTTTAAAATACGTTTTATGTATGTTAGGTACTTGCTCTATGTTCTCTTTGTTACATCTAACACCAGATCTGTGCATCTTCACGTTCACATTTCTTTAACTGACCATTGGGGAGTCTTTTTTATAGCTGTGGGTGTTTTCTTCAATACCAAGTCTATGCTGCACCTTTTGTAGTCCCATGCTTGTACTCTACACCATCTCCTGTGTTTCCATAGACCTACATTTTGGCATAGTACAGCATTAGGTTTTAGTCATAAAACTGCTGTGCTAACACACAAAGCAAAATTAACATAAATGAACTACAGAGATCTGGTCAACTGGGGAAAAAATGTTTGAATCAGGTAAAACAATGTGCACAGAAGTAAAAAAAAAAAAAAAAAGCCCAGAACAAGCCTGACATGGCTCAGTCTGGAGACCTTGCAAAATCAGTGCATAACTTATGGCTTTCTATATAGCAGTGGCAATACAGTAAGAGCAATGGCAGTACAGTATTACAGGTCTATATGGTTGCATTCCTTTGTAACATTTGTGGTTTAGACTGTCTCCACATGTTTTGTTACTGCTTTTATTTTAATACTATTAAAGTGAGCCAATGGGTGTTTTCATTTCAAAATGGTAAAATGTTATTGCCTAGACCCTCATCTGTAGCAAAACATTGCATGTAATATTAGTAATCAGGGACTGTATTTAATTTACATACTTACCATGTGGAAAAGTAGTTTTCATGTGTGTTTGTGCAGCTCTGAGCTCAGGGTCTACCAATTTGGGTTTAAAGGTTTTTGATGATTCTATGGGATAAGTTATCAAGGGTTTCTATTCCTTTCTGCCTTAATTTCTTTCTTTCTGAACATGTAAGTTTGGATATATTCAGAGGTAAGCTCCCATGAGAAAATGTTGATTATAGGGAGTAGTTGTTCTTGATATGTTTTGCCATTCAGGCTGTTCTGGATTCAGGCTTCTAAATATTTTCCCCATGTTTTTCTCCCCAGTTACTAGAATAGTGCAGTGCTTTGCTACACATAACCAGTGTAATACAACAACCAGGTAGTGCAGATTTCAGTTTCTTTTCATCTACTTTAAGCACAGCCCTGAATGTGTGATTGTGTATACATGGGCCTTACTAACTAGAGCAGAAGTGTTCTTTCTAGCATCTTATCTCGTTCTGTCAGTTTAAATCCAGTGCATTCCTTCTCTTGCCATTCCAGAAAACATTAGCTAGCGTAAAATAATGTTTTCTGTCTATCATGGTTAGTTATTGTCTTTAACTTTCTCAGATGCAAAAGGCCATATACTCCTGTCTTTACATCTCTTTTCTGTGTTACCGTAAAGTGGTACAAACATAACTAAATGCAGGTGGCATGTATGGAAAACCAGAGATGAGCCAGAAAAGCATTGTTTCTTGTTGCTTGTAAGCTCTTGGTGGTGCCAAGAGGGAATACTTATTAGAAAGTCTATTATGAGTCTGGGAAAGGCATGGCTTAATGTTCTGATTAATTCATAATGTTATAAGAAAACTTCATCTAGGACTTGAAATGTTCATGGTTTATGACAGGAAGAAGTCAGACAGACTAGTAAGACCCTTGCTGTTGGGAAGGTGACAAAAGAGTGCAAGCAGAAGAGACTGATTCAAGTTTTGGAGCTGAGCTTTGTATTTGGCCTGCTATGATGGATGGGTCTGAGGAACTATCAATGAGTAGAATGTAATCTTTTTTTTTTTTTTTTTCCAAAATTTCCAAATTACGTGATTTTCTTTCTTACTTTCTTCCTCTGGGAAATTTTTCATGTTTCAAAAAGAAATTTGCTTTACTTCAAATTTTTAAGATACATACCTAGAGGAATTTGAGGAAGCAACATAGTTACTACTTTGTCCAGCTGTTTTTATTCTGCATGAATTTACCACATGAGTTTATTCCTGAAATAAAATCAGCAAGCACATTATATATACAGAAAATCTGTTTTCTTCATCAGTATTTGAAATAGTGAAAAATCCCAGAAGTGTGGATCTAGTGTGTGGCTCTAAGGCAGGCAATAAAATGTGACAAAACCACGAGAAAGACAGTTACTTCTTTAGCTGTGGTTCAGGAACTACAGAAATCCCTTGTCATCCAGAGATGTGTGTTGCAAGAAATCACCTATATGTGGCTAGTATGAAAAATGTTATAGAACAGTATTTCACTTTAACACCACCTTTCAGATATTTGTTCTGGAGCAAGATGTTAATTATTGGGTTCAGTAACAAATGGTTGTGCATCCTCCTGTACAGCTTCATAGAAGTAAACATAATTAACTTTTTACAGTGGTTAGCACACAAAATTAAGGAGTGCTTAACTTGGCAGTTGTGGGTTTTTTTCATAGGTTACTCATTCTTACACTACAATGTAACAAACAAATATTTGTCAATTGCCATAAATCTGCTTATGATTACCTCTTAAAAGATGAAAGCAATTATCCACCCACACAAAAATAGAAAATGAAATAACACTAATAAACCTAGTGTTAAAAAGAGATGTACATAAAGTGTATCCTTAATTTGAGCATCATCAGGCTGAAAAAGAATATTGTGCTGGAGCTTGAGCAGAACTTGTGAAATTTGTTCACCAGACATTGAAAAGAGGTCTATGCCTTCTAAAGAGTTTCTTTCTTTCTTTCTTTCGTTCTTTCTTTCTTTCGTTCTTTCTTTCTTTCGTTCTTTCTTTCTTTCGTTCTTTCTTTCTTTCGTTCTTTCTTTCTTTCGTTCTTTCTTTCTTTCGTTCTTTCTTTCTTTCGTTCTTTCTTTCTTTCGTTCTTTCTTTCTTTCGTTCTTTCTTTCTTTCGTTCTTTCTTTCTTTCGTTCTTTCTTTCTTTCGTTCTTTCTTTCTTTCGTTCTTTCTTTCTTTCGTTCTTTCTTTCTTTCGTTCTTTCTTTCTTTCGTTCTTTCTTTCTTTCGTTCTTTCTTTCTTTCGTTCTTTCTTTCTTTCGTTCTTTCTTTCTTTCGTTCTTTCTTTCTTTCGTTCTTTCTTTCTTTCGTTCTTTCTTTCTTTCGTTCTTTCTTTCTTTCGTTCTTTCTTTCTTTCGTTCTTTCTTTCTTTCGTTCTTTCTTTCTTTCGTTCTTTCTTTCTTTCGTTCTTTCTTTCTTTCGTTCTTTCTTTCTTTCGTTCTTTCTTTCTTTCGTTCTTTCTTTCTTTCGTTCTTTCTTTCTTTCGTTCTTTCTTTCTTTCGTTCTTTCTTTCTTTCGTTCTTTCTTTCTTTCGTTCTTTCTTTCTTTCGTTCTTTCTTTCTTTCGTTCTTTCTTTCTTTCGTTCTTTCTTTCTTTCGTTCTTTCTTTCTTTCGTTCTTTCTTTCTTTCGTTCTTTCTTTCTTTCGTTCTTTCTTTCTTTCGTTCTTTCTTTCTTTCGTTCTTTCTTTCTTTCGTTCTTTCTTTCTTTCGTTCTTTCTTTCTTTCGTTCTTTCTTTCTTTCGTTCTTTCTTTCTTTCGTTCTTTCTTTCTTTCGTTCTTTCTTTCTTTCTCTTTTTTTTTTTCTTTTCTTTTTCTTCTTAATCTGTATAAAATACAATGTAGTGAAATGAAGTTCGAGGTAAATTGATCACTGTTCGTTCAAAGGTGGAAGATGTTGGCCTGAGCTTCATTTCACTTTTAAAAGCCAAAAACCATCCTACAGGGCTTCATGGAGATTTACCTGATGTACTAAAAATTATTCTTGCCTGTAGTAAATTCTTCCCAAGATGTTTTAACTAAACAGGTATACCATTTAATATGAACTATATAGAAAGTCAATTATCTGCTTGTTTATGGAATGACATGGAAGTAGTAATGGCAGTGTAAAATTGTGGCCAAATAAGCACACAACAGACAGAAGCTGTACGAGGATCAAATTTCCACTGTTGCAGGTTGTCTGTGGAGTCTGCTCTGCAGACTCCTGGTCACTGCTGTCATGGCTGTCAAAGATTTGAATGTTACTCTCACCTGGTATTATGGATCCCAGAGCTGTGGTGCTGTGCTCTGGAAAGTGAGGATTACCCCTCATGGATGTCCTGTGTGATTCCTGGTGCTACACGCTGCAAGCTGTTATGCTGAACTCTCTGCTGATCCATGCTGGTTTAGTCTAAATCAGCTGTCACTGCAGGGGCTGTTGGAGTTGAAGAAGACTAATTTTAAGTTCATAGTTGGATTAGGTATGATGAATGCTCTGTCATTCCTATATGCTTTGAAATATAAGGAATAATGATGCTTTTCAAAACAGAGGAAGAAACTGAGCACTATCTCCATGTTCAGTATGTGAGTTTCCTCTTTCTACCGCCAGTTATGTAAATGACAGTGGTGAATGATAGCTGCTTGAGTTCCCCCAGATGGAAAGATTACAGCAGCTTATTTGGCCTTCTCCATGCAGCTCTCTCTATTTTAGGCAGCAGTAGATTGAGGAGATTGCAGCTGAGTTAATTTGCCTCATCTGTCAGTCAAAATAAACTGCTTTATCAATAGTCCATTTCTTCTTGCTTGCACTATTAAAAAGATTAGTCTGGTTTTTGCCTTTGAAGAGACCACAGCCTGAAGAGGGGTCTCCTATTCTAAACTGCACTTCACAGTACGATTAATGTTAACACAATGGCTGAAATGGCTTTGGTAGGAGAGCAGTGTGATTTTCTACCTGAGAGTGCATACTTTTCTTATAATACCTTCTGGAATATCCATCACTGAAAAGGATAGCAATGATTAAGAGGAAAGAGTGGGCTTCATTTGCTGGATTTGCTTAGCTTGCCTATGGGCAATGAAAAATGCACTTTTCTTACTCTTGAGTCTTAGAAAAATATTGTGAAAAAATTAACAGTTTGTATTTCACAGTTAGGATGACCAGAAGTACTGAAATGGGCAATGTCTGCTTGTAAAGCTATGAATTAGTCTCTGTCCTTAACTGATATTTTTGTAGCAGTGCTAGTGTATCATCAGAGGAGGTAATAATTTAAATATTTATTTTGCTTGCTTGCTTTTTTTCTTTTCCTGCTGCTGCTTTTGTGCAACCAGTCCCTGTCAGGTTTTTGCTGATTACTGTGGTTCTTGGTGCAGTACCCTCTACTGAATTTCCCCCAAAAAGGAGCATCAACCACTTACGAAAGAGAGAACATTCTTCTGGGATGGAGATTACTGCAGAAAGGAGGATGATCTTTCCTAATTCCCCTAAGGGTACACAATATTCAGCCCCAAGACTTTGTCTCTCTTTTCCGTTAGCGAGTCTGCAGTCATGTACCTTCGTTCCAAATCTCTTTGCCATCATTTGCAAAAGTCCCATTTCTTCAGCACATTTGTATACTGAAAAACTGAGCTTAGCTACTGATCATAAAGACTTTTTGTTCTCTTGGGAAAAAATGTAATACCTAAGGTAGGGGGAAATTGTCTTTCCTACAAAAGGTCTTACATGTCCCTGAAGAGGTCTTTGAAGTTTACTAAGAGTTTCGGGTCCTCTGTAAACATAAGGATTTGACATATAAATAAACCATTATCTAACATTCTCAAAGAAATTCTCTTCACAGGGATGTATCAGCTATCTCAGCTCCTTTTCCCTTGTGTGTGATAGTTGCTGCCATTCCACTCATAAAAATAGAATAAAATTGAAAAATGAAAGATTTACAGCTACTTTGTACAGCTGAAAACCTTTTCCTGAAGCTGTAATTTAAAAAAAAATGCATTTCTAAAGCTGATATACTGCTGAGTTACAGTGACCTTACTGTGCACAGTCCTAAATGGAGATGGCTGTATTCAATGGTACAAACCTTGGAAAAGAGATTTTTTTCTTCTTTGTTGCAAATAAGGGGTTCAAGAGTGGAGGTTTATGAGGGAAAGGTCTTTTCTTCTTTAGAGCCACATTTCATATTTAGGTTTTTAAAGTTCAAGTGTCTTTAGTATCTAAAGATATTTTGATGATCTACCAAAATGTGTAAGCAAGACTGATGCCACTAATCCAGTTTCTGACATGAGAATGTGAGTTATCTATATAACATCACTGTTGGTAACTCAGCAAGCCTGGCAAACTTAAAGTTGTTTCCTTGGTCTGTGGGCAAACATGAATGTCGTTTTGCTAAGATTGCTTATGAGGTAATATGTATGTCTTATGTGGAATTGTAATGAAAATTCACAGTGCCTCTGTACCGATGGAATTAGCATGTGTAACAACAGAAAGCAAAGCAATCCTACTTCCAGAGCATTACGGAGTCTGCTGCCGTATTTGATTTTTAACAAGCTGGGTAAATACCATTATTCTTACAGTAGCAAAAGTCACATTGACCCTAGAGCAGTCCCAAGGAAGACCCAAGGGCTTTGTTTTGTCAGCAAATGCCAGCAGTGCAACATATAAGTAGATGCTGGGTACAGTATGAGCTAATTCTGTGTAACATGGCAATAAATGCAGAGTATTCCGAGGATGTGGGGTTTTTTTCTTCAAGGAATGCTTAAGCTTTCTGGAAGCTACCAGCTATACTAGTTCACAAGCCAGCACAAAGCAGGCTGTATGGGAGTAGATGAATAAGGGAAAACCATTAGGAGTCAGATTACTAATCCTCAAGAGAAATATTTCTCTCTCTAGCATCTGAAAATCTCTCAGTTGTTTTCAGAGTTGGTTAAACTCTCCAGTAGAAAACCTTCTTGGGATCAGTGTAGATGTCAGAGGTCTGCTGGTGGCCTGGACATAATACTGTATCACTCTATCACATAGCTGTTGCAAGATTAACAGCAGTTGTAGATGCTGATTGTTATTATCAGTCTGAGCAGTTTCTGGGTTCAGCTTTGGGGAGTTTCATGTGACAAAGAAGTACCATAGGAAAAATAGGATCTAGTTAGCTTTCTCAGTCTTTGTCCAGCGGATGGAATGATTCATTTCTTACACCTCTTCTGCCCTCTCTAAATGAGTGAATTTCTAGTCCAGTACACAAAGAATGGAGGAAATTATTTTCAAGACAAAATTACTGACATGTAAATGGCTAGTTCATTTAACAATTAGTAAACAGCAGAGTCATGGTTCCACTATCCCTTTTATGGATTAATTTAGACCTTGGACACATTGGAATGTCAGTGTCAGTCAAACATAATGTCAAAGACAAGAAACAAACTGCATTTTGCACCAGCCTGTTGATGATGCTTTTGGCATCAAAGCACACTGTTCCAGTGTTGGGTGCTCCATGTACAAACTGTGCCAGTTTTACAGTGTGTGCAAACAGAACAGGAACTCCAGCTAATACATTTTCTCCTCTGACTCAAGCAAAACTGCAGCACAATTCTTTACGTTCAGAAGAGGAGAGACGTGGTGACAGACCTTGGTGCACTCACTTTCTGCACTGTGGAGTCACTCCTATTCTAGGTCAGTTGTGCCTGTGCCTTTCCTAAGAGTGGGTAGCACTCTGTTCTGTCCCACCTAAGGCATGCTTTTGGGAATCTGTCAGTCAAGCTTAGTTGTGTGAGTTTAGAAACTCTGTAACACAGCCCGGTGTATTTTGTCAATACAGCCTTCTATGTTGTAACCTCATCTCTGTGTGGATCATAGAGTGGCATTAAAGTGCTAACACACAGATCAGATAAAAGGAGAGGTCATGAAGCCTGGTGGTAACTGGTGATGTCATCACATCTGCTTTTTAAGTCCTGAATAGCAAACTTGGAAACCATTAGAATGTGATGACATGTGATGCTCAAGTAATGACCTCTGAATAAGAATCAGAAATCTCTAACATTGAAAGACAGTGTCTCGACTTTGTTTAGACTCCAGGAATGTCAGATATCCAGAGTCTAGTACGAAGGAAGTCTCATTGGTGAATGATTTGGGTTAAACAATAGTAAAAAGGCCAGCTGTTTCTTTATGGGTTTCAAGAAACCAGCTTTTAACAGCCTAATTTTACTCTGAATCCATATTTTAAATCACTAAATAAAGTAGTCTCATGCATGTGGGTACTCCTCCTTATTCACCAGTTTTCACCACGCAGTAACAGTTGAATCCCTGCACTGAGTGGAGTGGGAAGCTGCTAATGTGAATTAGAACCAGGTAGGTAGGATGGGCTTCCAGATGGATGCCTTCTCAAGTTGTCTTCACACCTGCATAGGCTTCTGTGCTGGCATGAAGAGACTGGGAATAGGAATGAGCAACCAGTGGAAAAAAAAGGCCCAGAAATGCTTTTTTTTTTACTGTTCTGTCAGTTAATGTCCTCATGTAACAACAGCCGCACTTCATTTACTGCTACATGAACTTCAGCAGGAATAGTGTTAGCCTGATTACATCTTTTGTAAATCCAGCCTAACTTTTCACTTTATACCTAATTATATGTGCCTTAATTTAGATATGGATTTTTGGAAAATACTTAAAACTGGTGTTATAATTAAATGTTTGTTGATTTAGTATAGGTGTTAAAACAATGGCTTTCATTGATGGATCCTGGAACAGTTTTCAGCATAGGTTCCAAACCTTATTAAGCAATTTGAAAACATAAATTACTGTTAGGGACCAAAAATTATATTTTCTTAAGTTTCAAAAATACTTGAAAAGTTATTCAAGGATCTCGACTGAAACCGTGTGTATAGAGGGACTAATTTGCTAAATTATACTAAAAAATAGAAGTGACATTTAAAAATAGTTAGAAGCAAATAAAGTTGTGTAAACAATTTGGATTCCTACAAGGTGCCATCTTTAAATGCCTCGAAACTTCAAAAATTGCATCAGTGTCCATAAAGAAGTGGACCATTTATAACCAGTATGTTGGCCTCAGTGAATGAGTCATGGAATGCATTAGTTCTGGATGCAAGAGATGTTCTGGAGCAAGCCTGGTAACGAGTACAGGAGATACTATATGGAATTTTAATATGGGAAATCAGTGGGCTTTGCATGTTAGCTTGGAAATGTTATGTGAATATGTTGTTTCTTTCAGAATGGACAGAAACTATCTTCTTCCCATACAAAATAGGCTGATTCTGTCATACACTATTACTTTGGCTATATTTGTTTCTAAATACCTGAGTTACAAAGCAGACCCTCAAAGAAGGCCTTAATTTTGATAGCAAGATGTAATAATCTATGCTTTTCAGCACTGTTGCATCCAGACACATCAAGAGCTGAAGATTTACAATCTATTTAAATTTGTCTTGCAGTGTCTTTCAGGAGGAGGTCTTGCACAGTACTGTTGTTGAATGTATTCAAATAAAGATGTCTTGCCGAAAATTCACTGAAAGCACAAAGGAGTGCTTGCTAAAAATTAGTGCTGCAATGCTACCAAAAACACTAGTGCTGTATCCTGAAACTAGTCTCACTTTGCAGTCATGTTTCAGGAAAGATCTACTTGCTTAAGATGCTTCTTTCCCAAGGACTGTTTTCTCATTGCCACTGAGAAAACACTACCACAAAGCAAACAAGGGACTGCTCACAAGCCTTACATATCAAATTCTAGGCTGAAATTCACCATGTCTTATTATTATTTACCATTGATGTTATGGTAATATCTACAAGTGTCAACTCTGATGAGCTTCTCAACTTACTGCTTGCTGAGTACAGGCAATTCGTATTTCTCTGCTAGATATAGCAAAGAGCAGGAAGAAGTCTAAGAGACAGAGAAGTGAGATGATTTTCCAAAGCTCAGAGGTCAATCAGAATAGACTGGAAGTGTCCTGACTTCAGCTGCAGTTGACTGGGGCAAGAATTTAATAAGTAACGACTTCATCTTAAGCATCATAAAGCCCCAAGGAATAGTTTAAAATATTTCCATTTCCTCTGGGCTAAGCTATACTGTCATGTTTTCTTTACAACTACTTTGAGATAAACCTTTTCCTCTGGTCTGCATGACTTGGGGCAGGATGTTCATAAAAGAGTGAGGAGTTTCATGTTACAGTTAAATGGAGCATGTTTATGAGCCACTTAATCTTTTTTTTTCAATGTATTTGCTCCAGTGACTTTGTTATTAACTGCATAAGATGTAAATGAAAGGTTGAATTTGTTTACCCAAAGCAATGACATGATTGTCAAGCAAGAATAGCTATTCATCTATGTATTTTACAAAAACAATCAAAATTTTTTCATTTAATTTTTTTGTCTCTTGGAAATTACAAATATATTTTTGAATAAATTTCCATCTTGGTTTTAGAACATTCTGATTTTCCATTGCATTAAGCAGTGGAAAATCAGAATTAAAATGGCCCTAAAAAGCTCATTATTTTATTTTCTGTTTGCCATTTCTAAAGAATTATTAGCAGGCTTTTTGGAGGCAGTACACTGGTTTGTCTGCAGAGGATTTGGGATTCATTTTGTTCCACAACATAAAACAAGTAGCTATAAGATGGGTGTACTTGAGAGGAAGCTTGAGGGAGTCACTGTTTAGTCAAACAAAAAAGAAGAGGCAAACTGTTCTGTAACCCATTGCTAACAGATTATAATTCCCAGGAGCAGCTTCACAAATCTTGTGAGTTAGAAGAACTTCGCCATGTACATTATAGACTTTTACCTGTGTCAATATGCTTGGCAGCACATGGTTGAATCATACTTCAACACAAAAATCAAAATGATCAAAGAATAGATAAAAAGTTTATGGTGTGAGGAATGTAAGTGACTTTGTTTTATAAAGTATTGTGAAAAAATACCATTTTCCTCTCTTTGTCAGATTTCATTTGTGAAAATTTCACTGTACTTGCTTTTTGCTATTTGAATAATACATTTGAATATTGCAAATGGTCTGTAGTGCACAATCACCTACACAAAGACAAAGCATAATTATTCTGCAAGTTATTGAAAGAAATACCCTGCCTGGTTTTTATTTTCTCTCTTTCCTCATTCAGTTTTTTCCTCCCAAAGGAAATGAGTCAGAGGACTCTCAATTTCTCATTCTGTCTGTCTCTTTTCCTTGTTAGTGTTCTTGCACAAACTTCATAAAAATTTTCCCTCAACTCATCTCTAAGCATCTCTATGACCAGGGGAAGGTCTCTCTTTTTGATATATTTTCAGATTTTTTATTTTAATATAATAAAATTTTATTATTTTTTATTATAATAAATTTTATTATAAATTTCTGCATCTTGTCCTCAACTCCTGCTTGTGCAAGACCCTCAAAAGAGGATTTATCTTGGGGCAGCTTCCATTCCTAACACTTTTCAAGAATAGAAATTGATGCAGAAATGAGAAAAATCAAACAGCATCTCTCTGACTGTTCTGTTTCTTTCTGGAATAAGCATTTCACCGAGTGACTTCAGTGGTGGGTTTGCTTGAGTGTGAGTATCAAGACTCCCTTATAAACTGTTTTTAAGTTCAGAAAAAAATAGGAAATGTACTGGCACTTTCTGCAAGGTGTTTTGTACAAGATAAGTTTGTGAACCTCTGATAACATCTGAAAGGCTGGGGTTTTTTCATAGTTCTTGGAAAATAAAAAGCTCTTCCTGGGCCTAAAACAAAGACCATTTTGTCACTAAGTACTTGAAATAAACTATTTAATTTTAGCTTTCTGCATCTTACACTTTTTCTAAGGACATCTTCTTTAGTCTATGATTACAGAGTATGTCCTGATCTGATGGAGGTTTCTGGATGCAACCTGAGGGTCATTACTGAACAGCAGTAAACAGAAAATGCTGAAAATACTTAAACTGTTGTTATTCCTTTTAGGAATTCTTTTTGCCTTCTATTTGGTTTGAAGTTCTCTGAGTAACCCTGACCAGCAATTGTAATATCCTAAGTGTGTTGCTTGTGACTTTCTGTAAACATATAAACTTGTGAGGTTTTTTTGTTTCCTTCTTGAAAGATCATTCATCATTCGCTGGGAAAAAAAAAATACACCACTCAACATTCTTAAAGTGAAGTTTGGGTTTTTTTGTGAATAAATACTCTCTGACAGTTCTTGTCCTCTGAAGCTTTGATGCAAATGTTAAAAGCCTTCAGGACAATATAAATTACGGCCCTTTACAAATATAGTTTCCAAGGCAACTAAAGGGCCTGCTGTTTCATGAACACTGTTCTCTCAAGCAGAAGCATTTGTCTGTCTGCTGGAAGATTATTTTACACTTAAACATGTTAATTTCAAAATCATATTCCCCCTGTGAAAAAATACCACTATCATCTTCATTCATGTCTGGACTATTTGAAAATACGGCATGGAAAGATATTGTACAACTGCACTTGTAAGTGAGGTTTGGGCTATAAATATGACTGGTGTGATATAAGAAACCTGGCAGAGTTCCTTGTGTGGTGCAGCAGTATTCTTCCTTTACCACCCAGCCAGGAACGGACATGTAGCTCCTTCTCAGTACACTGTGCTTTGCCACTCCTGTCTGTTGGGAGCTCACTGCTGAATCTCAGATCAGGCTTTTATTGCTGTTCAGTTGTGGAAAAGGGTTAACAGAATGTATTTGGGCTTTGGCTATGCAAAAGTGTATACTTTGATGTTGAATTCAACGTGTATACTTTCTGTGTGAAAAAGGTGATTGTGTTAATGACCTTTTTTCACAATTTCCATGTGCACTCCTACACCACTTGACTAACATCCTCTTTGAACAATTTAATTGTTTGCGATAACCAACAGCGTTTTCAACCTTTGGGCTCTGAATTCTTTATTGTTGTTCTGCCTTTTTGTGACATACTACTCCATGTGATAACAGCATTACAAGCTTGGCTTTTGAATGGCCTAATAAAATATTAATAGAGCACCAACAGACAGTGTGTAAATTCTACCGTTCCTATATGGAGCAATCAATGTAGTATATGAGCTGCGTATTAATTGACTTGACTGGACTTTAATGATAGACTAGAGGATGATAGATTAAAAGTCAAGACCAAAACAAAGATGAAAGACACTATTTGAGTGACTTTCTATATGTGCTTTGGGTAATGTACTTCCAGTACTTGCAGTGTGATTAGTCTTGGTAAGATTTAGAGAACATGGTAAAAACTGTGGTAACTTTATAATTATTTTTCTTGTGCAACTAAACAGGTCTTTTAGGCACAGTAATTTTGGGAAATGAAGCAGATCTTATCCTCAGCTACATTTGCATAAGTCTTCCTGATTTCTGAACCAAAGGCATTCATGCATATCCAAGTGCTATACAAAACAATGACCTAGATTAGAAGGTTGTTTTAATTATGTATACTCACTAGTACATTTTAAAGAGTTACTCTGTCTTTTTATTAATTTTAAGTGAGATGAGAACTTCTGCTTATTTTTTAAAACAACTGTCTCAAAGTTAGTTCACGCAGGTTTAGAGACTCCATTATTTTCTCATTATTTTCTGTCTGTCCATCCATTTCTTGCTTTCTTTAGTTCTTTCTTTATTTTTTTTATCTTTCTTCCTCCTCACTTTCTCTTACTTTGATTCCCTCTTTCCATATTTATCTTCTCTCCTCCCCCTACCCCCACCTGATGATAGGAGAAAGAAACAAACCCATTAGCTATTGTCTTCATTTATTTTCTTCCCTCAGTACAAATGTTGATTTCAGTCTGTTCATGCAGACTGCTCAGATGATGATTAACACAAGACTCGCACACTGGAAAATCTGTAGCAAACTGTACAGGGTCTGTGACCTTCTGTAGGAATGTTTTCTGTGTCATGGATTTTGACTAGAAAAGCCTAAGGAAAAGTAAAGTACAGATTTCAATAATTGCTCTTCTGGCTGCTTGTAGTGTTTCACGGATTAAAGCATTTTCATTTCTGAGGCTTGAAACAAAATCTTTGGTTCTTTTCTCACAGAGAGGGAGTGCCCTGCTCAGGTTTTATCACCAAACTAGTCAGTAAATGTAAAAACATTTAAGCATAAATTTGTAAAAGCATCTTCTACTCACTCTTATGAAGGCTAAATATCCCTTTAGAAATAATTTAAGACATGACAGTGACTATGTCATATATTGAATACTACATTATCCTTATATTCAATGAGACTTAGACTACAAGGCACAGGTTAAGGCCCCTACATGATTTTGGAGACAATTAGGCACCCAAAGGCATGTGTGGTTTTGCACCCAAGTCAGCACATGGCTGACTGCTTTCAGCTGGTTCATACAGCTTCTCCATAATCAGGTCTTTACTAGCAGACACTTAGAAAACCTTGGATACTGATGGAAACTGGTTCATGTGGAAGCAAATGCTAAGAACAGGCAGGAAATCACTTTTTTATCAGAAAAGCTTAGTTTGATAAATGTGAGCTCAGGAATCACTTGCTGTTTCTCAGACTCCACATCAGGAGGGACACATAAAACCTGTGAAGTACAAAGGGATGAAGATAGAAATGGTCCAGTGTCCTTATTACAGAGGGCATATAATGGGCACAGCAAAGCAAAGGTGGTTAAACTCTGACAAATGGCTTTGATTGCCTTTCCACTGCAGAAGGATGTCCAACTCTTCCTGTTCCATGCCAAAAGAAAGTTGGGCTTCCTACTTGAACCTGAGGTGGATACCCATGGATCACTTGTGTAGCAGAAGCTGTGTTACAATAATGCTCCAGCTGTGCCAGGAACACCTTTCAGGACTGCACACTGAAGATACCTTAGTTGTTGAATTCAATTAGGCCATCATGCAACTCCCCATCAACTCAGTAGAATTAGGCCTTTAGGCATCAATTCTTGAAATTGGATAGAAAGATTCAGAAAGAACTTTATGAGCCTGAGGTGTTGCTTTGCATAGGAAGTTCATGGCAGCTTCATGGGACTGAGTTCCTGCTGCGTTGCCATTTGGGCCACACTGCAGTCCCCGCAGGTGTCTCCGTGAGCACCACAGGCTGGTGATTCCCTTAACGTGACCATGAACACTGGCTGCACACTGCAGAACCAGTGAGTTTGTGTTTGGCCTTTGTTAATTATTAGACTGTGGTAGATGTTGTGTTTCAAAGGTCAAGACAGGAAACACTGGTAGCAAACAATCAGACGTATACTAAAATGGTACCAGCATAATTGTGAAACTGTATGCTCAGGCAGCAGCAGTAAAAACATAGTGATAGGTGCTTCCTTAATTGTGAGACCCAATTGAAACAGGAGAGAAAGGTTTATTTATGCATTCCATAATGAAGGATTTAACTTTATTCCCTGATCCAGAGTACACTTATCACCATAGGTCCATGTTTGATTATAACTATTTATCGAATATCCCCAGAATACATTGAATTAGTACACTGAAAATATTTTAAAAGACTTTTTTTTCTGGACATAAGCTCACTAGCAAGAATAATGTATTTTTCTATGATGAGATCATACAGAGAGGAAAGAAAGATTTTATCAAACAGAATCACATAGATAAGTGCTATCTTTGCTACCAGGAGGGATTGTGACTGGGCTATCATGTGGTTGCAACTGCACAGCTTATGCTTTTGTTCTTAATCACACTGATGAGCACAAGCAATACAGCATCAGGGCCAAGGATTTCCAGAGCATTAGCAATGGACTGAAGACAGAGGATATGAGAAGTACATGCTAAGTTTTCATGCTAAAAAGTCTGACACTACTGTGGGAACTGAAGGTCTGGATGAGTTAAATTGGTATGAAGATGTTTTCCCTTTAGAAAAAGAGGAAAATTTATTTGGCTCCACTTGGAAGCAGCATTGGAGCCTGTATGCTCCTGAAAGGAGAAGGCTTCTCAAACTGTGATAGAGGAAAGACAACATGGACTGTACATTATTTTAAAATAAATAGAGGCTGTTCCTTAGCTGTCTCCCCCTCAACTGTGTATAGCTCCACCCCTTATTTAGTAACCCCTATGCAAATAAATGCCAGGAAGACAAATAAAGGGGAAGAGAAGGTCAGACAGAGCTTCATTAGACAGAAAAACCAATCCCCAAAAAAACCTTCCACTCTCCTTTTTTCAATACCTCTTCAGTACTTTTGCCCAGAAAACTAAATTTAATGAAAGAAATTTTAAAAAATCCCCAGAAAAGATGTGCATCAGGATTTTGCTGAACTGGGTGGTGTGTTGGTGAAAACCAGAAACATGGTCCTTGACTCTTCCTAGATATCTCTGCCTCCACACAGATAAATGTCTTATTCTTGTTCTTGGTGGTAAACAGTAATTATTAAGGCATTGAAGTAGGATAACAAATTATCATGGTAATTGTATCATTAATGCATCCATGTTTCCTTAAGGTACATGTATGTACAGTTAGAATGGAACTGATTTCACTGAAGTAAGGAACTGTTCCATCTGTTTAAAAGCTTCCTGTGCCTCCTGGAAATAATTCTTTATTAGTTTTATTATCAGTCACCATGACACCATGTCCCTCACCTTCCTCTGAAGGCATACTTTTGGTAGTGAGCACTTCAGCAGAGCACTGCTAGTTCTGCTGAAGGGTTTGCTGCATGTGTCTCTCTCTCTGGCACTGATCTGTGCCAGGAAAAGAACTTCTCTTTGTGGCTCATGGAATGGTCACAGCTGCCTAAGTACAAATATTTATTTGTAGAGAAAGTGAGGCCAAATAGAGTGCAGAAGGATTGTAGCAGAAAGAAGGAAAGCTGATCTCAAACTGAGTGGTGTAAGAGAAGCATCCAATAAAGCAGCTGATTTAGAGGACGACTGCAGTGCACTGCTCTGCTCTGCTGTTTTTCTGTTTGGAATGAATACCTCAGGTATTTAAACTGTATGCAACAGCTGAGGGACATCTTTACTCATGCCTTAGAGAATGGGAAGCCGTACTTACTCTGTGTGTCAGTATTCTTTGGATACATGTCTGGATATCTAGAATTTAATATCACAGTTACCTTCATGGAGATTATAGTGAAGTATATGGTACATTTGGCTATCAAAGAGACTTATTTTGTGGCCTGTTGCCCACTCACAATTTTGTGCTTGCTTCACTGTGCCTAGTACGGGGTGAATGTTCAATGTTGTTTTCAATAGAGCTTTTTCCTAGATATTTTACCGATACCCATACTCTTGGTAGCAGGTTTTGGAAATTGCTTCCTACTCCCTTTCTTTTTTTTTTCTCTTTTCCTCTTCTCTCTACATCATAGTGGGATGATCTGTCAATGTAATTAATTCAGGTCCTTGGAATTATGTCAGGCAGTTGCAAACCTTGCACTTTGATCTACCACAGCAGCAAAAATTAGATGCAGTTATGGCTCTGCATATTTAATAGTAAGAAATTAAACTATTAATAGGTTTAGTGATAATCTTGCCCATAGTCATCACCAAGTGACCATGTGCTGTGTATTTATGTATGACTGTGTGCACTGGCCGTACAGTTCAGTAATTAAAATGAACTGTCTATTCCCCTTGCAGACTGGCCACGCTGGTGCTGGTAGTGGCAGGGTGAGCAGGGCAGAGCATGCCTATCCGAGCATGCACCAAAAGCAGTGTGGCCAGCATGTCAAGGGAGGTGATTCTGCCACTCTGCTCTGCTTTGCTCTGCTCTGCTCTGCTCTGCTCTGGTGAGGCCCCACCTACAGAACAACATCCAGCTCTGGGGTCGCCAGCACAGGAAGGACATCGACCTGTTGGAGTGAGTCCAGAGGAGGCCACCAAGATGATTAGAAGGATAGAGCATGTCTCCTGTGTGGAAAGGCTGAGAAAATTGGGACTGGAGAAGGGAAGGCTTCTGGGTAAACTAATTTCAGCCTTCCAGTTCCTGAGCAGGGCCTGCAAGAAAGATGGAGAGAAACTCTTTCCAAGGGCATGTAGTGATAGGACAAGGGGCAATGGCTTTAAACTGAAGAAAGGCAGGTTTAGATTAGATATTAGGAAGAAATTCTTTACTGTGAGGGTGGTAAGACTGGAACAAGATTGCCCAGAGAAGCTGTAGATGCCTGTCATGGTTTAGGAATGGTGCTCTCCAATTTAGCACTCCCACTAAAAAGACAACAAGCTGCTCCCCTCCCACCTCCCTCCAACAGGAGGCACACAAAGCAGAGATCACAAGTTGACATAAGAACGAGTTACTGGAAACAGCAATGAGGGAAGAAAACAAACAGCAACAATATTAATAACAAAATGCATAAGACAAAGAAATTATTTAATGCACAGTAAAACATTACTGAACTGTTCCACCTTCCATGTTTTCTCCCACCAGAAGGAATGCCCTTCTCTTCTGAAGCCAGAGAAAAGTCCCTTTCCCCTGCCCCTGGCAATGATGTGAGGCAGTATCAAATAACATCTGGGTCCTGGCCATGCCCCCTCAGCCATGCCCCACTCCCAGCTACTGCAGAAAATTAACCCTGTCCTGAAAAAAACTAGGACAATTCCCAGAAATGTTCAAAGCCAGTTTTGATGGTGCTCTGAGCAACCTTCTCTTGTGAAAGGTGTCCCTGCCCACTGCAGCGCTTGGAAGTAGATGTTGTTTAACATCCCTTCCAACCCAAGCCATTCTGTGATTCTGTGATTCCATGATTCTGTGATTCTATGATCAGACCCATGGTGCCACATTGCTCACCACAGTCATTACTGCCCCTGAGATGGGAGGTCAGTGGTGGGGTAAATACTGTCTGCGCCCTGTAGTGGTTCAGCTTCAAGGACTACCAAATCAGCTCGTATTTTCGACATTCTGTGAATTGAGGGTTTTGCACTGTGAATTGTATTCTGTTATAATTCTGAAGTCCTTAGAAGGACCAACATCACGTGCAACAACCTCAGACTGGATAGTTCACTGTAGGCAATTCTGTAATGCTACTCTCTTCACCCTGACTAGACATCCTCTGGTTTCTGATGTTAGAAACAAGGGTAGAACTTAAGAGTCATGGTTCATTACAGTGAGTGGATGGTTGCTGTATAAAAATTGGACTTTATTTAATGATAAGTACATCATAAATCCCTTGGCAATGGGTGTATTTTTGAGAAACTGTTTAAAGCAGAATTGTGTAAAAGTTGTAGATTTATATTTCTTCTGTTTCTAGTTTGGCAAACACTGCCCTTATTTTGCCTATTCCTTAATTAATACTTAATGAAGAAGCATGTTGACAAAAATGTTAAATCCCTGTTGTAAACATTTCAATCCTTTCTGATTAATACCATCTGCATTTGGGAGCTTAGCATGTGTATTTCCAGGAAGGTGAGAGTCACTTGCAGGAGTAGAGAATCATGATGTATGCTCACATTAACATATTACATGTGTTCCTACTGCTGCATGGGTTGGCTAAGCACTTAAATAGAAAAACAAATAAAGCATGTCAAGGTATATTGTATATGAATGCATTAGCATCTCTCACTTGCAAATCCATGAAACATTGGGCAATATGGCAGGGCAGCATGAAAATTTGGGTTGAATTGTAATTAAAAGTAATTAGAAAAGTAATCAAGGGCTATTTCACTGATGTTTTGTATTTTACGTGTTTTGATTTTATGGTAATATTTGGAATGTCATGCTCAATTGGATTTAGAAAGATACATGTATATATATACATATATAACACATAGATGTATATGTAACATACACAGAACACAGAGTCACACACACTTATCACTTTGTAATGGATGACTTTGGAAGTAAGTTTAAATTTAAACTCCTTTAAGTAGGTTAAGATATTCCAGTTATCTGATCTGTGAAATACAGTGACTGACCTACATTTGTGAGGAAATAATTTTTCTGAAAATACTGTTCTGACTTTAAAAGGATCATTAGTGGAACATATCTGGCAGTCTAATTTCCATTTTAGATAACTCAGAATTATTAATTAACATATTATACCCAGGCAAACTTTTAATTTCTGCAGAGAAGTGTCTAGGCCTTCACAGCTTGAAAGGCGATAGCCAAAACCGACTATGTAATGAGGGATAACTGTACAGGATGAAAGGGATTTGCTCTCCTATGGATTTCCTACTGTGCTATTTCAAGTATCTTGACAGGGTGACAGCGCTGGCCTCATTTCTTTGTCCCTGATCTCTTTTGGTGTTGGTCTTGGTCCTTTCCCTTGTAGTGTCTCACAGTGGATTCTATCATACATTTGTATATCTGAAAACATCGGGTTGGCTGTACAAAACACTGTAAAACCACACTTGTTTTTTCAGAGGTAGTGTCCCACACCTCTCTGTGCAGTGACACACAGGCCGGATGTGTTCAACTACCAGTGTGCATCACCAGATCAGCCGACAGCTTGTGCAGTAACTTTAATACCACAGTTGATGGACCTGACATTAGCATTCTTAATGGTTCCAAGCTAGGCTCTGTTTCACAACACATCTGAATTCCTCACCAGGTTTACCAGAGTGCCACTGCAGGGTAAAAATTTTCAGAGCAAACTGCTGTTTCACAAAGAAAGCTGGAGATGTGGGAAAAAGTGAGGATTTTTTTTTTTAATAAAAGTTGTGCAGGAGTTAAATTAAATATTGCTGAATTGGAACTGTGTGACATATCTTTGCAAGAGACATTTGATTTTTGTACTCTTCTCCTGGGGTGCTTATTTAAATAGAAAAATGTCATCAAAATACTGCATGATACTCATAACCTTCAGCAACTGCTAAAAACATTGATTTTGAGTTTTGATCTTTTGTGAAGAATTGCTCCATCTGGGAACTGTGGGTTTGACTGTTTCACTTCTTAACTCTTTGTGTGATCTCTGCAGTGATGAGGCCGCTGTCGAAATGTACTGCAGTCAGGTGGTCTTCTGTTCAGTACTGTCAGTCCTAGAAAGGGGTGGCTGGCTTGCCCTGTTTCCTAGCTGGCTCCTACTAATACTGTTTCCATCATCTACATTGGATGGTTGATTTATGGGTTTTGGATTTTAGTTACTTGATTGGGTTTATTTTTTTCAAATGAACACAAGCTAAATGCAGTATCTCTCTTGTCCACCCATCTTTAGGTTTTAGGAGTAGGCAGGCTGTCCACTGCTTGTCTGTCTATCTATGCTTAGAGCATGGACAGGAACATTTTTTTTTTGTAACCATCTCTTTTACTTTTTTACTTGTGACTTTGTGACTGCAGTCTTGATGGTAATCTCTGTAGCTTTCAAATACTTTGGGCCCAACCGTATTCTCGCTTGAAATCCAGTAATAAAATTCCCTTTGCTTTCAGCTAGGGATAAAAGAAAAAAGAAAACAAAAAACCCCTGAACAAACCAACAAAAAAGCCCCCTGTCTTAGTTTGGACAAATTTGGAGGAGAATATCCTCTGATAGAAGTCAGGTTGCAACCACCCCTCCCCCCAGGTTCAGGAAAAAAAATTTTCTTCGAAGGAAAGTGAAAGAGATAAAAGCTATTTATTTAACAAACACACAGGAGGGGAATAATAATCCTAAATAATGAGATTTCTCTCTCTGTGGAGAGAAAGCCTGGGAAGATGTCAGAGTTCTTCTGTAGGTGTGGTCTCTCTCTTCCTCGGAGCTGGGTCGGTGAGGGGCCACCCCCCCCCGGGCCTCCAGGAAAATTCTCCTGATGTGTTCAGATGTTATTGAAACAGTCTAGAAGAGAAGAAAAGAACAAAAAATCCCAAAATCCTAGGACAACAAGGTTCAACTCTTCGTCTCTCGCCGGAAAAAGAAATGCCCCAAAAAAAAGTTGACTTAAGGACAAAAAACAAAAACCAAGGGTACCGCAGAAACAGAGGAGCGTATCTCCATGTCCTCGAAACAACTGCTTTGAAACGTTTTTTGTTTTCTGTCCTTCTCAGGCTCAGTTTAAAGACACAGAAAAGATTGGTGGGCATAGGGTAGCGATAGGGGATACACATTATAAAGTCACCCCAAGACACCTCCACAGACTGAAAACCTAACATTCTTCTCGGAGCTTCTTTCCCAGAAACATCTACATTTTTGTAAGAAAATACTAAGTTTTTCTCCCTTGTACCCTTAGTTCCATGTCATTTCCCAAAGCTTTCTGCTGTAGCGTTCAGACTGTACCTCTGATACAAATTGTTCTTTCTCTTTGTAGTTATCTATTTTCCATTCTGTGATTCTGTGATTCCTGTATATTAGGAGCTTTCAGGAGAGCCTTTAGAACTTTTCAGAATGTGGATCCAGTGCAGTGGATCCAAAACTTTCCCAGTCCACAGACAACACAGTAGCGGGAGAGAGTTACTGTACTTAGTCCATAGCTGGTGTCTCTTTGGAGGCTGGAGGTACCTGCCATACCTTTTTCTACATGGGCAGCATGGATGAGAGCTGTGCGGTCAGGGAACCAAATGTTTAAGAAGTCACTGACAGATTCAGAATGTAGTTTTGTTATTCATTCAAGATACTCTGAACTATTTTGCTGAAGAGGACCTTCTTGAGAGAGCTGAGGCTTAGCAAAGGCTATTCATTCCACCTTTCTGTTTTGCACCTGTGCTGTTAAATAAACCAGACATTTTAAGCCCTTTTCTGGGTTCTTTTACCACTTAAATAATCTAAGCATCTTTAAAGTCAGCATCTTCATAACTGTTACCAGCCTCCCTGTGGAAATAACCAGGGCTAACATTTTATGACTTAATAGCAATATCTGTGGCATCTTGCTTAATTCTTTTTGTTTAGCTGGAATATATTTTCATGCAGTGGTGATTCTCATGTTGCTAACTGTTGAAAAGCACGTGATCTCTCAAGGGGTACTACTTTAAAAAATAAGATTCTTTGTACATAGTCGGTTATTTTTAGTCAGGTGAGTTCCCCGAGCCAGTTAAACTTGTGATTGCTGACTCAGGACAGGAACAAGAGTCAGCAGAAAGTAGCATGAGGGCAGTCTCTGCTTCAGCTGGCTCACGTTGCCTTTGTGCCTCCCCCCACCCACTCCCCATTTGATGTGTTCATAGCAGCACTAATGAGGATGTAGCACACAGCTTAAAGAATCTGTTCAAACACTGAAACCAGAAGCAATATGAGCACAGCATTGCACCTGGAAGGATAAACTCTCATAACAGAGTTTCAAGTCTCTCGGGCAGAGAGACTGCATTTCTGTGGATAAAGAGTTTTTCAGAGCTCAGCAGGTATTGTTTTTGTAGCACTGTACCCTCCTCAGGAGACATAGAAGCACTGGTCAACCTCACAACACGCACCTTTGAAGGGTGTTGGTGACTGGCTCTCTATTGTAACTGTGCAAAGAAGTCATAACTCCCTAAATAAACTGACTCATTTTTGCTAAAATGTTGCTTTGCTAGATCAAATTATTGTTCCACTTACACTTGTATCCTACTTCTATCAGTAGTCTTGTCTTGATTACTCAAAACATTATGCCGTACTGTGCATTCACTGCTTATTAAAAATCCCTGAGAACTGATGGTGTTCCCTACCTCAAAGGGGGGCAGTTGTGAGTTGGTGCTGCATAATGTATTACTGGAGGCAGCAACCACTAGGTTTCATTAATTGTGCAGTTATATAGGTGATGAGTTAGATATATTGGTCCATTCAAAAATATTGTAAGACTTTACAGACTTAGAGGAATTATTTTGCCAAGTGCATTGCTGAAAAGCTGCTACTTGAGGTGAAACACAGTAGCTGCTTAACAGCTGGCAGATTCCTACAATCCACTGAACCTACAGGGGTAATTTAGGCAGGCAGAAATGTTAATTACTTGGTGTATTTTTTACACTGAACTCATTACACAGTGCCTTACAGTGGAAATACACCTCACTCAAAATCCCTATTAGCACAGGTCTTTAAGGCTGAAATTGTATATTATTTATGTAATCTGAACACAATTGCAGACATATTAACATGAATAAAGTTATTCAGAGTTCTCTTTAAAATTTGAATCTCAGTTCTTTGTTAATTGTATCAAAATAGACCCATTATTTACTCAATATGAAAATTTGCCTCATTTAAATAAATTTGTTTGGGTTTTTTTTCAACATGCCAAAGCAAGGCAATATAGCAAATGCAACATTATAAAAGCCAGAATTTAAAATAACTTTCAAAATATTAGAGACACGTAGATAGCCTGGCAATAATAATGTAGCTATAATAACTAAGTCTTTAGAACACAGTGTGGAAACCTAAGCTATTAAAGCAGAAAGCCTGCTGACATTCTGACTTTCATGTAGATACAAAAGTGAACCAGATCATGTGAAGTGACTACTGTCAGAATTAAGTTTATTATAGATTATTTATTTGATTATAGACTATGCATTTGAGTTTTTAGTAAAGTAATTGCACTGGGGCAATTGTTATTTATGTAATGTAAAGAGTAGGGTTATATCTCTAAAGTTGACAGAACTTTGTGTGAACATCATGGATTTCATCTCTGACTAGTGTTTTAGCTGGCATTTGGACTTAATGAAAGATACTGCTAGAAGTTTCTGGAGACACCTAGAAGTGAACAGAAGTAGTGATCCTGTGATTTGCGCTAGTATTAGTTCAGATATATTTTTAAATAAAAATTCCTACAGACTTCATGTTCACAGACACACCTTTCTGTTGCTGTGAGCGACACTGACGGCAAGGAATGTCACGACTAAGTTCAGAAGGGAAAGCAGTTCTGCCCTTTATTAATTAATTAATTCATCTTTTATAACAGGGTTCGCAAAGAGTGTGTTGAATGGCATAAGACAATTGGGTGCTCGGCCATCCACCCCTTGAGGGGATTGGTCAAGCTCTAAGACACTTGTTCCAAAATATCAGAAGGCTAGAACCAAACAATCTTGCATAATAAACCCAGGTGCAAGATAAAGAGTTAGTTTACAAGAACTCATAGCAGTGTTTTTCATAGCTTCTGTGAGAACTGCAAAGTTCTCACAGAACGCTGCAGAAAAGCTGAAAGATTTCTCTACCAAAGCTTTTCAGCATCCACACCTTTCCTTTAAGCATTGTATTGCCTTTTCCCTGAGTATGTTTTTCCTAGAGATTCTCTTGCTCTTCATAATTTTTATCACTTTTTCCTATATAAAACCAATAACAATAACCACTTCTGCCTTCTAATAGGATCTTTCTTACTCTGTTTTAATTCATCCCAGTTGCCCATTCTGTATCAGCATACAAGCATACACCCATTTGGTCTGTCTACCTACTTTCTACACTGTTTAGATGGGACTTGACTGGTTCAAGCTAATGGTTTCATTGTTTCATTTGCTTTATTGTTTCTCCCTGCAACTGTTCTTACTCTAAGTAATCTGTTGTTAATTTCATCAGCTAAGGATGTGTACTCTTGAACTGTGTGGTCTTCCACCTTGTCAAAATTCTCCAGTTCTTTTGTTTTGTTTTCAATCATTTTTTATTTCTTTGAAGTTCATCCTGTTTCAAAATCACTAACTCCTCCATTTTTTAAGGGTCTTCACTGAACTTACACTATCACCTCAACTTTCAGGTACCGCATGATTCAATGTTTCATGCTCTTTTAAGTACTTCAGGTGACTTCATTGAGGAAATTATGATCAGATCACTGGTACTTAGTTCTGAAGGCAGGAGAACTATCACTAATGAATCTGTGTAAATTAGGAACTCTCATAGAAGGGTTCATGGACTGTTAAGGTGGATACTTTGTCAGACCATTGGGGAAATCACACGAGAAAATTTTTGAAGGTTTTGACATAAAACATTTTTTAAAAATTATTTTTAGCTACACTTCAAAATATACATAAAAACAGTCTATTAATGATAACAGTAAAGCAGACTCATCATTAGAATAATCTAATATGCACAGTTCTTTTCAGTGTCATAAAGAATAACATAACTAATATGCAGTTGCTGCAAGAATGTATGTTTCACAATGTATTTTTATTCTTAAGTACAGAACGGAAAAAAATGAAAAAATGGAGACTCTCTTATTTACTGTGAAATAATATTCACTTATTTACATTTCTGGTCTAAAACGTTCTAAATGTCTGCACAATTATTATGAAGCTTTACTTCAGTGCCACATACTTTTCTTAAATCCCCTCTTGCAGACTTGTAATTTCCAGGATTGTTTCTGACATCATCATATAATGATTTAGGAACTACTTATTTCAGGAATCTACTGTTATCAGCAGACATTAGAAAATATTAAAATGGTTGACAAGTTATTGAATGACTAGGTAAGAAGTATTTTAATCTTTCTTTAGCATCTCGGTTTTGGAGACAAAACTTCAGGAGGAAACACTCCGGAATGAGTGCCTCCTCCGAAGGGAAAAGGGCCTCCCTTTTCCTCCGCCAATGGGACAAACGGGTCACAAGAACTGAAAGTGGGGGAAAAAAAAAAACAAACTGTTTATTAACACACGAACAAATCAGGGTAGAACAGGATAACAAAAAANAACCTCAAACCTCAAAATACAACCGATTCCCGGAGACGCAACAGACACGCGGGCTCGGACCAGCCGAGGCCACCCCGCAGGCTCCCCGGACCGGCGAGGAGGGAAGGGAGGCAGTGAGGCAAGGGGAAGGAAATGGAAAAAAGAACAAGGAAAAAACCCAACAGAACCTTTTCCCAGCTAGCTGGAACGCAAAGGAAACCAAAAAGCAGCACAGCGCTCCCGGCGCACTCCCTCCCGAGCCCTGCCCAGACCCCTGAGCCCTTGGGCTGAACCGTTCCACTGCCCCCTCGGTCCGTGGCTCCGGCCCCGCCCCCCGGGTCCATCCTAAAGCCACAGTGTCCTTGGGCATTAAGCGGACAGTTAAGGAATAAAGCGGCTTCATAACATCACCCCAGGACACATTAGGCATCAAAGCTTTGTCATAAAGTAATTACGTCTCTCAGGCTCTTCTGTATATTGTAGATTTCTCATATACATATAGTGTAACCAACAGTACTATATTTGCTTTTATTATGACCTCCTCTTAAACACATTTACATTAGCATGATTCAGCACATAGCTTTGTGATGTGTCATCTTTTTCTCTACCTGTGCAGTCTTCATGATACAAGTCCTGTGAGACTTGCGGGGTAGTGGATAATTTTAAAAAAGTAATCTCTACTATTGGGAAGGGGGTTGGGGTGAACAAAAAGCCTTAATCTCTTGTCTGTATTGTCTTGTATAATCTATTATATATATAATCTATTGTCTTGTATTCTGGTAACGCATCTTGTGTCTTTAAGTCCAGAGAGTGCAGTGGAAAGTGGGCAAAATAGAGCTGGTCCAAAGTAACCTCTTCCAAAATGCACCTTATGTGGGCGTCTTGAGCACCTCCTCTTTCCAACTGCACATCCACACCTGTCTTGGGGTAACATTATGATGTGTATCCCCTATCGCCTGCTCTATGCTCAGGCATGATTCCTGTGCCTTTCTGTGTCTTTAAAACTGGGTGCGAGAGAAAGAAAATAAAAAGCCAGATGAACTTTCCTGTCAGCCACTCAAGACCTGTGTCCTCTGCTCGTGCCACTGCAGAAGCACGCAGAGGAGTAGTGTGACCTTGGAGCACAAACTGCTTTGAAAAGTTCGTCTGGCTTTTTTTTTCTTTCTCTCGCACCCTCGCACTATCTCGATAGGGGATACACATCATGTTGGGCATTTTGCTTGCTGTTGTAAACATACACAAATAAAGTCCTGGATTTATTCTGCAGCTTTGAGATCAGACAACAAGCAGAGCCTGTACCAAAAGAAGGCTAAAGTACAGCAACACTGTCGAGTACATGTCCTATTTTATACTTGTTATTTCTTTGTTTATTTGTGCAATAAAGAGTGCAATCAGCAAACCCTTAAGAGGGGATTTGTGTACAGTTAAGGAAGATGTAATACGACATAATATGACATATTACAGTAGTTGCAATTGACTTTTACTGTTTTGTTACCAGTAAACAGCTTGCTTTGGGGCTTAACATACTGTCTCTCCTTTCTCATTTGTTTTGGAGCAGAAAAATAAATATTCAGAATACTCAATAACTCGGTTAAATACCACTCTTGTCTTTTCCAGGGCATAAAATTCTGCTGTTTGCAATCTTTTATAATATGTACGTGGAAATAGCACCATTTCTCTTAAGATCGTACACTCTTAATTTGATGGACAACCTTAAGCTAACCAGAACTGAAAAGACATTCAAAGCAGAAAATAGACCCACCAGAGAGTATTTAGGGAGGAGGGAATTAAATGAAAGTTGAGGTGGGTTTCTGAGTATTTTGGTAGCTATAGAAACCCAAAAAAACCAAACCAGAAAGGCATCTTGTTCAGAATTCAAAGAACAGCAGTCCGCGATCTTTACCTATCTCTTTCATTTAAATGAAAGATATCCCAAACCCCTCTCTTACAGGGCAGACCAAAATATGACATTGGCAAAAAAAGTAAATTAAAATAGGAAAATAATCCACGTCAAACAAAAGAAAACGAAAAAAAGCGCAGTCTTCAAGACTGTACTAATTTAGTGTCATATCTGTAATTTTAGCCCCCTTATTATTCTTCTACTCTTCTGTTCAGAGCAGGCATGTTTCAGTTCCACTTCATTGTTTTACTTTTTTCTTTTTCTATTTTGCCTTTTCTCCCATTTAATCCTCCTTTCTCCCAAAAAACCCTTGGTTTATACCCTGTTACAACTTCAGGTTTTTGAGTTAGTACTTTAATTTATTTCTGCAGTTCAACTTTGTGTTTTTATATGTTTGGCATTCACAATATTGTGACTTTTTTCTAGAAAATTTTTTTTTTGCACTTAATGATGTTACATTAAAACAGAACCAGAAAACATACAAATGACAAGACAGTCATGTAATTCAAGAATTTATTAGTCTTGAGCCCTTATGATATGTCTTTCAAAGCACTCTGTTGCTCACAAAATTGACGTACTGTCATTTCTAAGGTCCTGATCCAGCAGTGAGGTTCGTATGAATCAGTTTGGAACACTACACGAATTCCCAACCATGGAAGCATACCTGCATTTTTAGCACACATGGACTATTTTTACTCACTGCCATGCAGAGGTTCCAGCAATAAACTTGATTTTTAGGATCAGCAACTGAAAATTAGTAGGATTTGGTCCTTTGATCCTAAATGTTTAGAATTTCTTTGGCTTCTCTTGAAAAAATTTACTGCTTGATTAAATTGTTAATTATAATAATTAAACAGAGGAATATTCTCTTGTGTTCCTAATCAGTCCGTCCATCAAGTGAAAATGTGACCAGAATTTGTTTTGTTAAATCTCCTATCCATCTATTGTTTAATCAGTTTTTTAGTGACATATTGTATTGGTTTCTCATTACAAAAATAATTTTCACAGTTGAACAAGAAAATGGCTAAGATTCTCCATCTCAAGTTGCTCCTTTACAGCTCTGACAGTATTAAAGCTCTCAAATGCCAACACTGACAGAAGACACTGTAACTTAAATGACCCTGCAGAGTGAAAAGCTTATTATCTGTAAAGGCATCTCTTGCAAGCTGTAAAGCACAATGGAAGAAAAGTAACCAGGCTCTGTGTAATAGAACATGGTTTCCTCAGGGCAAACGCTTTCATCTTTTCAGGACACTTGACCAGAAGTGACATCATTCACCAGCTGCATCAAATGTCTGCATGGAGACCAAAAAAAGTGATACAAGAGGACAGTTGTCAGGTCTAGCAGGCAATCTTTTTGGTGCAAGGGGAAACTGACTGAGATCAGTTTAGTCCTAATGCAGTCATGTTTTCACTTAACAGTGCACAGACAGCCAGGGCAACAGGACATGCATTTTTTCCTCTCTTTATCTCCATCTGGCTTCATTCATCTGGAAAAGGACCAGGTGTTTCACCAGTGAGGGAGAACCAAGTCCTCACAGTTTAGTCATTCAATTTAATTTTGAGGTGATTCTTTAGAAGACTTCTGTATACTTCTGGACATTTTGGGGGCAAACTGTTTTTAGTGGCATGAAATAAATATGAAGTTCCGTACTTGATATGAGAAATGTGTACCTGACACTGCTTGGGTCACCAAAAATTACTTGAATTTGCTATATAGGATCTTAAGTAATGCATTTCAGCATGATTTCCTGACCACGAGTTCATTACAGTGTAATATTTGGACATCTGCTTGGGTTTAATCTGTGTTTATTTTCTCATCGGCGATATGTCTGTGATTATACCTAACTGACACACACTGACTTGGGAACCTGATTGTACCCATGGCTGTCTCGCAGACCTTGAAAAACTACCATGGAGCTAAATTCAAAAAAGGCACTTAGAGATTTTAGGGGTTGGTGTTGCATTTCCTAGGATTTATGCATTCAACCTTTCAGGAGTAAAATTCAGGTCCTCTTTGGAAGTAGCCTGTGTGCAGCACGGAACACCATTTCAGTACCAGATAGATGGTTCAGTGGCTGTGCAGCATGAAGAGTAAGCCTGGGGATAGTATTTCATCCCCAGCAGCACAGTTCCTAGGCTTGACAAGTCCAAGCTTGAACACTGGAGAACAGAGCTCAGACTTGGAAAACCCATGTTTTGTCACCAGTTCTATCACTGGCTGGCAGAATAGCCCTCCGTCCCAGCACTGTTTACTGGCAAAACTTTGTGTAGCACTATAGCACTGACAACTAAACTAAAGCTGACTGAGAGGACCTAAGTGAAAAGCTGGAAGCATGTTCCAGTTCTCAGAACATGCAGGAGCTCAACACACGACTGTGACTCTTCAGAAAGCCAGGCCCTGGAAGGGGGACATTGTGGGGTACATTTTGTGCGCGTAACCAGATCATGCCACAGCAGCATGAGGCAACAGTGAGTTCACTCCCCCTGTGGCACACAATGGGCTGTGAAGGGTGCATGGCAGGAAGCCTGGGAAAGAGGCTGTCCCACTCAGACTGGGCACTTTTCCTCCTTGGGTTGTTACAGGCGCAATCTGAAAATGTGTCTGCCCTTGCTGAGCTGAAACCATGGCCTCATTCTGCATCAGTAGCCTAAGCTGTACTCTAGATAAGAAATGCTTCCTGTCTGCAGCAGCCAGGCGCCAGATCGAGACCACTACATGCTGTTTCTCAGCCATGCACAGGACTCAAATGAAGAAAAATTGCACTTAAGATCTGAAGGTCCAGTCACATAGCAACTATGGTTTCAAACTAAAGGTTTCAAACTAGCTTGGGTTGTATATCCCCACAGTCTTGATGTACTTAGTTACTGCAGGTTAAAAAAAAAGATATTCAGATCAATTCTTGTGGGGGAAAGGAACCATGTATTGCATATAGCAAATGCAAAAAAATTTTGGACAACAGATTACTGCGCTATGCTTTGATTGCACAACATAGCATTATACTAACTAATAGGAAAAAGGGAGAAAGCTGCAGAATTCAGGCTGATACAGAATAGCTTCAGAGGCTGATCACCTGGACTCTGTGAAGTTAATAGCATGCATAAATAAATAAAAATATTGGCCACAATTGCTATAGAAATTATTTGAAATGGCTTTGGCAATATACTCCAAGTACTTTGTGATAGCTAAGTGACAGCTATTCATAATGCTTGGAAGCAATTGCAGTGTCCAAAAAACCCAAACCCATAGCAAACTACAGAGTGTACAGAAGTGTATACTATTACACTTCCAGTATACTGAAGAACTGAGGGCTTATTTGTTCTATGATGGCTTAAAATACACTGCAAAAGAATGCAACAGCTAAATCAGGGAAGAAATATTAGTAACTGCCCTGGTTCCAGCTAGGAGAGGGTTAGTGTTTGCAGTAGCCACAAGAGGCTTGGCTCGGACCCAGAGGTTATCCTATACCACCTCCCATCATTACCAGGGGCAGGAGAAGGGCTCCCTCCCCGTGCTCAGGGTATTGCTGGTGGTGAACAATAGCGTGTAAATCATTTGCCTCTCCTGTGCACTCTGTCATTGATATTGCTGCTGTTACCTTGCTTATTTCACTGCTGTTTCTGATAAATTGTTCTTATCTCCACCAATGATCTTTGCCTTTTGTGCCTCCAATTCTCCTCTCCAGCTGCTGCAGGAGGACGAGGAGGGGGAGGAGGGAGTGAGTGAGAGAGCTGCACATGGTTTGGAGTGTTTTCGCATGGTTTGTAGTGTTTCGGTGAGAGCACTAAATTGGGGAATACCATTCCTAAACCATGTCAGTAACATTTGCCTGTATCTTTTCAGAACTAAGAAATATGTGGGATGTGACACGTAATGCATTAGCAAGAATATTTTAATGTTTTTGTGGGTAGCTCATTGTGTCATCTTTCCACAGATGGAAGTGACTGAGACCATATTATTGTGTTGGGTATGTGTTGTGCTGTGAACCTGTTACACGAGTGCAGTACACAATTAGAGCGAGAGAAAGCTACAGCTGAGGTTTCACATCTGTCTTATCTTCTCTGAGAGGCATTCATAGCATCTCATATACTGAAAAACTGTGGAAAGCCAGTTCTCCTGTCTACCCAGAAATGAATGTGGATGACTGGGAAATTATTTTTCCTTCACAGGTAATATTCTTCAGATATTCTCTTCTGAATAGCCCCACTTCTGTGGACTTTGGAGAGAGCTTGTTGTTTTGTGTAGAAGTAACCTCTAGTCATGTGTATCAGTAGGTACACATTATGGAAAAAAACGGGCATCAGGTGGAGACAAATAATACCATTTTCTCTTTTTTTTTTTTTGATATCTGAAGTGCAATAGCCCAGCACTTACCACTGGCAAGTTTCAAACAGTACTGTTGCAGTTTTGCCAAACATTTGTAAAAGAATATTGCTAAGTGTTTTGGTCTTTTTTCTTTTTTTCCCAGAAGTACAGCTTTTATGAAGTCATTCATTATTTGGAAAGGTTTGAAGTAATGTAGAAGTTATGCTTAAAGGTATTTCAGCCTGTGTTTTCCATCCAGTCTTTTATTTCTTTTTTTTTAAATTTCATATACCAGTGCTCTATTGTAGGTTACCCGTCTTTGTATGGTATTTTTCCTATTCCCTAAAAATTGGCTTTCTTTCTTCATTAAAAAAAGCAGAAAAGAACAAAAGTTCTTGTGCACAAGTTCTGCTTTCTGTCTTTCTAACAAGGAAAAAACAAAATGAAACAAGCAACAACAAAAACAAACAAACAAGCAACAACAAAACAAAAACAAAACCAAAAAAACTAAAAAACTCCAAACCCAGAAGTCTTGGTACATCAAAACAAAGATTTAATTTGTTGATATTGGAAAAGGTATAAATGATAGAATTGTGAGTTTCTTTCAGAAATTCCCTAAGAAAGGCACAGAAGTTGAGAATCTCAAAAATAGGAGCCTGAAATTAATGTCATAGATTCATGTCACATACTTGACTGATGGTATTGATGAGAAAGCTGCCACTCTGCAACTTCAGCAAAAGAAATATTTGGTATCTTGCATAATCATAGTTACATTTATCAGAAGTTTTATAAGTTTCAGTACTACATAAGGTTTAGGATTCCAAATTTATGATCCAATCAGCTCTACTTCTGCTATTCCATCATAATTCGCTGCTACTTAATCTGAGAGGTAAAAGCTTTGGACAAGATAAAAATGAGAGGGAGGTGCACTAACTTTTCTCCCAGAGCATGCTTCCAAGCTAAAATGGCATATCCTTTGGAGAAAGATGGAACAAGTGAAATTTCTAAGACTGAGGTGTTTGATGGCTCTCAATGACTGCTTTTGTAGAGGGAATTTTTTTACAAAGGTGTATGGCATGTATTTTAAACAGTGTTTATAAATCGTGTCTTTTACTTTGGTCAAAGAGGTATGCAAACAAAGGCAGAGACACAGAGTGGATTTCTGCAATTATACATTGTGCATGTACACTTCAGAAAAACTGGCTGTGGTTAGTGGACCTAGCATCCCAGATATCGTAAAAATTTCTCTTTACTTGTATGGTTATAGACATCCCAGTGCTGTCTTTTCCTCAACACCGACATCTGCACTCATTATCACTGAAATAACTGCTCACTAATCTTTTAGAGTATGCTGTAGATTCAGGAGGTTACTGATGAACACAGAAACCATGATGAATAGCACAGCAGAACAGCATTTCCTTAGCATATGATATAAGCCAGCTGGAACCAAAACTTTACAAAAATAATAGAGAGATGTTTATTCAAAATGGGAATACATTTATTTGGAGAAAAATTGTTTAGCTGCCTCCTCTGGCAGGAGGGTGTTCTTTCTGGGACACTGTCAGGAACTAAGGAGAAGTTCTCTTTCCTGTGTTACACTACTTCAGCAATCAGAGGGAGCAGATTTAGTAAATAAGTATGCTCAAAATGTTTCAAAGTGAGTTGACTAAATGAATTACTAAACTTAAGAAAACCATGTCAGAATCAAGAGCTGGTTGTGCATTCTCCTCTGTACAGTCTAGCACTGTAAATAAAGCACTGCTCTAATGGTAATATTTTTCATAACAGGAGAAACTATTTTTGTTTAAACTTGTTCATGATACCAACAATTTTCATAAAGAGCACAGTCTTGCCTTGCTCTTCAAGGGTTTTAAGATAGAAGCACTGACTCATTTTTGTAAGCTGTTCATGACTCCTTCTTTAGAGACATCCCTCACAATAGGCATTCATATTTTAAAGTAACGCATTGCATTGCCGTATCTCAAAGTATTTTGACAGAATGAGTAAATATTACATTTTCTTAGCAGGAACAGCAATAGTGGCACAGAAATTACTTGCAGTAAAATTCAATTAATGGAGAAAACTCTAAGTAGAATTCAGACCCACCATACCTCTCATCAGGTATCTAAGGATTAAGATATACAGGAATTGCATCAATCTTTTCTTTTCCTGCAAATTTCAATTTTCATATGGAAATGCTGGCCATATCTCCTACATATTCCACTCTACGTCGTGGGTTGTCATGAGAATGCTTCTGAGAATAAATCAAATATTGATATCAGCCACTAAATTATAATTCTGGGAGTGGTAACTATTGAAGTCCTACTCACCCCACAAGTCCACCTTTTAGAAAGCACAATGAAATTTTGAGGGAGTCTCCTGAAGTTTCCTTCCTTTGTTCTTTAGTCTATGATTATGTATGATTGTTTATCATTTAGTCTACTTCAGTTGGGCACTTCAATAATCATCTGTATGAACACCACTTTGTAAAAATGTTTTCTGTGATCCAGAAGTCTCTTACACCTTTGTGAAGTAGCCACATATTTCTGAGACAGTTTTGTAGTACAAACAGAAAGCTACTCCCCAATGAAGACCAGCTTTAAGTTTGAACCATCTACTATGCAACTGTTAAACTGATAACATAATTAGTCTGCTGACTAAGCAGAGTCCTCTCAAAAGAAAAATAATAATATGTAGAAGAATTTTTCACCATTTATTTGAGAAAGAGCACCCATGAATGCACACATGAGCTCTCTTGCTTTGAAAGAAAAAGAAGTAGAGAATAAATCCTATCTGAAATAGAGAGAAAGGTTTCAAAAGACTCTTCAAAGAGTTTCTCAACTAATCCTGTGGGAGACTCAAGAAGAGGGAGATGAATCTGGGAAATAAAATGGAGATCTTTAATTAAACTCCTCAAGCTATGTGTGTGCGTGTGCATGTTACATATATCTGCTGCTAGAATTACTTGCTCACTCCTTGATGGGTGTTGCTGTATTGCACAGTTTGAGTTCCCTTCCAAAAGTAAGTTGAGACCCAAAAAATGCAATGGAGGAATAAACAGGAGAGAGAGACAGACATTTGGCTGAAACACCTGCTGGAGGTTCCAGGCCTTCTTCACTGACTAGGCAGCGCACAAGGATTAGCTATATTGGAAGCCTGCCTTTGGTAACGCCCTCACGCAAGTAACCATGCCAGAATTCATCCACTGACAGAGAGTGTAACCTACTAAGGACTAGAGAGTCTTAAAGCTCAGGATGTTCATGAAATGCTGCAATAGGCAGAATGCATGATACAAGATTCACTGACAGTGATAAAAAACAAAAAAAAATTTAGAAACACGCTTTCATGACCCTGATACCATTTTGTTTTTATTCTGGCTGACCTGTAATCTCATTATGGATTGAAAGAGTAACAGTGTTTGAAAGTTTGCAGCATAAAATTGTCTTTGAATCATTTTGTGTTGCATCAAGTAAATTGGTTTTTTGGTAGTTTTATAAATAGAAGGTGATGGTAAAACCTGAGGAGCACTCTTTTTCCTACTAAGCAGTAGTATAGTAAATAATATAGGAATGACCTAAAATGAAAGTCCTTGATATTTCAGCAGTTCTGAATGCCTTAGTACCTCTTCAATGTTCCTTAGTTTTAACAGCAAGTCTCACAATCTTTCCTGGAATTATGGGACGTAATGTATGAAATACAGAAATTTGTGTGTGTGTGTGTATGTATGTATATATATATATGTATGTATGTGTGTAGATATAGAGGTATGTATTAAAATGAAAGGACTGAAAAATGGCATACATTTGAGAAACCTAGAGAGAAAGACTAGTATTTAGTTGCAATTGGGGGAAAAGTAGTAATTAAGTAGAAACGGGTTGTGGCGGAAAGGAATTCATACCTCAGGAGACAATCTGCCCTACTTTCTTTTCTCACATTTTGAAATCTATGAATCTTTTACTTGCTTTATCACTTTCCTGATTCCCTGCAGGCCAGAGCTGACAGCTAAGCCTCTGTTTTATCTTAAACTGTTCAAAGCGTGTTGGAAAATTACTTACCCTGCTGAGCCTGAAAGCAGCAGGAACCCACCTACTGGTTACCCCTAGACCAGGTGATCACTGTTGCTTGAGTGAAATCATGATAGTCCCAGAACAGTTGGCAGATTGTTACAATATATGGTCTTTTACTGGTTGCAATTGAAATCCAGAAACAGAGTTGACTGTTTTTATTGTCTGTAGCGGTAATTATTTACGTCTTGAGCCACTCTGATATCAGCACATGAAGATAGTTTTTCACCCTGTGTTATTAACAGCTGTTTTGTGTATGGACAGGGTCAAGCAGTTGCACTGTCTGTAACTGTCAGCTTTGTTCATTCTGTGGGCTCTCTTCACTGTCTTTGAATACAACCTTTAAAAATCCTTTCTATTTTTATTCTATTGCGCTTTAAGAATTAGCTTTAAAATACACTGTTGTCACTACACTTTGGCATGACAAAATGCAGAGATACAGTGAGTGTGGACACATTCATGTCTCTAAAAATAGGATTCCACTGCAATTTCTACAGTCATTTCATTTTAGTAGGTGTTAACTCGTGATAAAAAATTGATACACCTCAAACAGTTCTCTGTGATCAAACAAAATAAAGCAGAATAGGAATTGCAGACTGTTTATGCTGAGCCTGTATCATTAAATAATATGCTCATGTACTGCATTTCATCTTCAAAGCTTTACTATCTGTATTATCATCAGAAGTGCCATGTAACTAAGTGGTATATCGGATTGTTAGGTTAAAATTAATTTGAATGCACCTGAACCTGCATTTTGCCATTCTCAGGAGAAAGCTATAACATCATTCTTCACTGCTTTTAGCCTTTGTGAGATAATTGTTTCTTTTTTGATAACTGAGGGGAAAAGTACCACTAATGCTAGGCAGCACTCCTTTTATTGTGACAGGTTATCTTTGGATTTTGTGCTGGTGAGAATGTTTGCAGGGAATTTGTTTTTGATGTCCGATTAACTAATAACAACCAGGTTTGAAGGTCAAAGTTAGAGGACTTATGAATCCATGGAAGTCTGGAAAACTGACCCAGATTGAGTCTTTCAATTCTTCCCACTATTCTGAGGTCACAAGAGGTGGGATGTATATTACCTTTAGAATCAGAAATTCTAACACACATCAGAAATTTCCTTCTTATTTTTGCAGGGTGAGACATTTCCCAAAGTCTCTCCAAAAACATCAGGGATGCCATTGTGGATCTTTGTTTACCATATCAGTGTATTGGCTTACCATAAAACCTTCAACCCTAGTCCTGTTAGGAAGCATTACCTACATCAGTGTCAGTGGCTTTATTTTCCTTAAAATTTGATTATGTTGTTCATGTGTGCACACTTTGACTCATTATACTGTGCAAACAAAAGAAATGGTCTCCTCTCTAATTTACACTAGTAGATCATGCAACAGTAGAGATGTACTATCTTGAAATGTATATCTTGAATTAGGAAACAAATGTCAATTATATGGTCTTTTTGAACTATTTTAGGTGCAAAGGAACTTAATATGAATTGTTTTACTTGCTGTAATGTCTTTGCTCTTATTATGCTTACTCTTGGCCAATTTAAATGCCAGTTCATTTCTCAGGTTTTGGAATTTGTGAGTCCTGTGAATCCTTATCATGATGCTGTGGTAGGCTCTAGGGTATATAAGGACACTGGCACTGAAAATACATTGGGTAAAAAGGCATTATTTCCTCTTTACTAAATACACATTGCATTGCAGAAATTACAACCTGAAGACGTGTTTCAGAGATTTGGTGAGAAACATGGACAGAATTGCCTTAGATAGGGAGGTTGTGTACAAATTACTGTTCAGTTATTTATGTTAGTTAAGTAACTTTATCATATATTGTTAAAACATTTTAAAACCCCAGAAGGGCAGTTGAGTAATTTTTGTGTCCTTCATAAAAACACTGTTTATAGAAGTAATTCCAAAGTAATTCATGGTTGCTGATTATTGCATAATAATGACCTTGGGTTGTGCTGAGGGCCATCATTTGAAAGGACTCAGCACCTTCTGAGAGATCTGCAAGATAGCATCAACGATATTTTGGATGATTTCTCAAAAAGTACAACACGTTTGCTAACAGTAGATAGGGGAAGAGAAGCAGATTTTCCAAGTGCAAACTACACAATATGAAAGCTTGGGGTACCTAAGCACACATTTTTATTCGGTCACAGGTTTGTCAGTGCCTTTCTTCTCCACTATAAAAAAAGGGACAATAATATCCTCACTTTACAAAGGCATAGGAAAACAGTTTTAGTTTTCAGGGTATTTTGAACCAATACTGATGATATTGCTCTCCTTATTAGATGGACACATCTGCCAATGGGCTGATGAAAGAAATTATGATGAATGAAGATGACAAGCTACAGATCGTCCTAAAAGAAATTAAATTCAGCAGATGTAAAATTCTGTATTATGCAAAATTGCTTGTCCGAATTTGTGGTAGCTGCTGTAATTGTTTCACTGCAGGAGGGGGTATCAGTTACAGGGCTAGCAAGGCACAGTTTTCAAACAGGTGTTTTTATATATATTTTTTGCTGAACGGAAATGTAAACTAAAAATCTGTATTTTAAAATATTCATTTATTTTTCTTTCTTTCTTACAGCTTGTGGCCAATGCAATCCTTTTTGTCAGTGTAAATTTGTATGGGGTCTTTGTGAGGATTTTGACAGAAAGGGCTCAGAGGAAGGCATTCCTTCAGGCCAGGAACTGCATTGAGGACAGGCTGAGACTGGAGGATGAAAATGAAAAACAGGTCAGTTTCTAAGCCTTATTTATTTTTCTCTGTTTCTCCTGAGATGACTGTAGTTATGTGAACCACAGGTTAGGACGTTGTTGCCAGATGTATGCTAGGGCATGTGTGCATTTCCATTGCGAAGGAAGGGCTGCCTGCCCTCATCTGCTTCGGCTCTTCCTGCCCAGTGCACGCACACTCTTCACTCTTCATCTGCGGCGCTCGGAGAAGGTGCAGGCTGACCCCGCTGTCAGCTACTGTCAGCTCCTGTGCCAGGGGGGATCTATTTTAGGGCGGAGTCAAAGCTGACGTACTACTGTAATAGAAGATTGTGGTTATTTATCTGCATGGATGGTTTTGGGTGGGTGTGACATGCACTGTAAATACCTTTCTTCTGGCTGAGTATGCTATAACCTGTTTGCCTTCACGACACCTAAAAAAAAAGTCTACATTTTGGGCAAAAGGAGCTGCTCTGATAACTACAAAAGTATAATTGATAACAAGAATGTATATTATATTTTTGTACAACTAATAAGAATAACTGTGATAGCAATCAATATCTCTTCTCAAAAATCACCTCAGTTAGTTGATAGTTTATTTCACACAATTTTATCAATCAGCCTTCCAATCATATTTGGAAACAACCGAAAAAAAGTGCTGTATTGTGGAGCTTGCTGTTACTCAGGTCTGAGGCTTAAACCTGCTATGATCTGTTGGTCTGTAAGGTTTGAACTCGCTTTTTCTTTCTGTGTAGGTGATAATAGAGGGTGACAGTGGAATACCTAGACTGACCTCTGTGGCAGGCTGGTTACTTATGCCGAATAAGATGTCAGGGTCCTCAAAGCTTGTGTACGTCACACAATTTTACCTCCCCTCATTTGCAATTTCTCTAGCAAGGCTATTCCTATGTGTAGAGTAACACAGGTCCTTAAGTCCTTTGTGTTATGAATTAAGTGAATGTGTTTTTTATGAGCTGAACATACTCTGTAATAAGTAGACGTCTCTTTGAACACTGCATATCTTTGCTGGCTGTGTAAAAATGGTATTTGGATTAAAGCCTTTAGATTTAATTCTGGTCTTTTGTAATCCAAAGCTGTAGATTTTTTAAAGGCATAAATGTGTGAAAAGTGAATTTCCATGGGATTTAAACAAGCCTGTCATTTGTGCCTTTGAAAAACTACTTCTCGGCTCCAGCATGAAAACAAAACTGATTTTTGTGTTTCTCTTGTTAGCATATTAGCAATCTGTCTTATTTTATATGTTTTCTATGCATATAGAAACACAACAAAAGCAATAACATTACACATAAATGCCATTATTGTAGGTAGTATACCTAGATAATCCTGCAAATGTTTTTTCAATGCAGTGTACAGGTCAAGGAAGAGAATAATTTTTCTCCTATACTTGTGAAATTAACTTTATGCATTACAGTGTAAAACTCAATGCAGTAGTGAAATATGCTAATTAGCTGTCAGAAGTACCACCAAAATACTTTCTGTGGCTGCTCTCACACTATATTAGCATACCTCTAGAGCCACAGTGAGAATTAAGACCCAATTATAGGCTACAAAATTATTCTGCAGTTGCTGTGGCATAACATGCCCTGAGTTTCCAGCTGGCAACACTCAGGAGTGTTTTGAGAGAAGAAACGCTGCTGACCTAGTTCAATTTTTGTGATCAGTCCTGTATTTTTTGTTCTCTGAAGTATGAACATTACATGTTAAAAAGGACTGAATGTTTCCATCAGACTTTCTTGTCTTATCCAAATGCTCTGCCCTAAAAAACATAGCCCTTCAACACTGAGAATTGTAATCCAAAATACTAAAACCTTTCCCTGATATTTCTGTGCAAGTCTCTAACTGGAAAGGAAAGAATATACTCTTGACTTTTGAACATACACAGCTTTCTGGAATTAAAGTGTTGACTGTGTGAGACAGATACCACAGCTGAAACCGTAAGTGAGATTTCTACGTCTGTGTCCTACTTACAGTGAATTCTCCTCATGGGATGTATTTGTAGTAATAGTCCCACATGATAATTTTGATAAAACTATTTTTATGAGCAAGTAGTGGAAATGTTGTCACATTTTTGGACTCATGCAAGTAAGCTTGAGAGCATTGCTGGGGAGGAGTGGACAGATTATGTTTATTTTAAAATTCAGTGTAATGCTCACCCTCTTATCTGTTCTCTGTGATCACAATGAATACATTGTGACATTGGCCTTGATGGTGGCATCATCCATTTGTTGCGTTGCTGAATGTTAGACTGCAATTCCACCAGAAGCGAAGGCCAAGAACCAAATAAGTTTTAGATAATGAGCAAATAATTATAATCATTTACTTGATATAAGCTTCTTCTCTTGCTATCTATAAATCTCAGCAGCAAGCCATCCTCTGCAGAGCAAACAGCTAAAAATAATCATTGTGAGGAGGGTCCTGTTCCCTGGAATTGTGTTTTTTCTGTTCATGCTCACTCAGAGCATGTGAGCACTTCCCCTCACTCCCAGTGCACCATCTCTCTGTGTCTCCTTCCTTAATTCCAGATCATCCTTTGCCCATACAGCAAAAAAAGCATTGTCACCCAGCTCCCTGAAGGACTCCTGGTGTTAAGGTATCCAAACTGATCTTCCAGGCAGTACTTCACCCCTTCCCAAGTAAGAAATAAAGGAGCAAGCAGGGATGGGGAATGGGGGATGTATTCAGCATAGAAAAAGAAGGAGCCTGCTGCTGATTGAACTGATTGCTGTCTTAATAAGAGGGGATATGAATAAGGAAGATGTGGCTCACCATGTATCAATTCCAGGCGTAGTGGCTCCTGAAGTGGAGCTGTGCTCCTGCAGTGGAGCTGTGCTCCAAGGGAGAGATACCATTGTTCTTCTGAGGCCACCTTAACTGGAAAAGCAACTGGACCACTGTCTTTAAAGACGTGTAGACTCCCATTTTCTGAGTATCTCTCAGCATCTTTATAGTCTGTTGTCCCCGCACTTTTGTGGTCATCACTAACTGTGTACTAATTAATATTCTAATTATGCACTGTGTGAAACAGAACTTCCTCTTATTTGTTATAGACTTGTTTGATGAATTGATTGTGTGCTTTCCAGCTCTTGTTTTGTGACATGGGTAATCATCCTACAGTAACCTCTTCCATGCCACTCACAACACTGTAGACTTTCACAACCCTGCTCATCTCTCTTTCCAAGCTGAAGATCTGTGGTCTCTTTGGTCTCCTGATGTATGCAAGCTATATCCTACCCCAGTCTTGCCAACATTGTAACAAATCTTAATCACATTCCCTCCATTCCTTGCCCTGAAAATAAGAATATTTTTATGCATATTCATGCATTGAATTTGAGGATAAAGCATATAATTTACCTTGGTGAAATGCACTTGATGTAGCGCACGTTGATGTGAAAAATGCCTGTTGCTTTCATATAAGGCAGGCTGGAAAAACATTTGATTTCATGCAAACCTTCAAAGCCCACAAAACCACCTTAGATATCTTCACTGGTTAGTTAATTTCATAAGTACATGTGTTTGCAAAATAGAGACCATCTTTCAAGCCACTTCTTTAGATCTTTCCTTCCCCCCTAAATGTTACTTTTGTACTTCCTCACAATTAGAATTGATGGTGGAAAATCAACTAGAAATTAGCAAAGTTTCCAGAATGAGGGATTTGCTACCTTAAAAACTAATTGTGAAATCACATCTAGTTTTTCAAACCATTGGGACTGGAGAAATGTATTTATTGGTGGCACCTGTCTTTCAAGAAATAGTTGTGTACTTCACTACAATGCATGAAATTTATATTTATTTAATATAAGAAACTGAAAGAAGCACTTAAAAATGATTGGGATTTAGGAAGCATGAGGCTGAGACAGCCAACTCTGTGTCTAGCTTCAGGACCACAAGCCTGCCACTCCAGCTAGACTAATCAGATTTGCCGAGAGAAAGGATTGTTCATCACCGTGCTACTGCAGTAATGCTGGCTCTGGAAGACAGACTAGCATGTTGGTGGTGGTCTGCAGTTCTTCCATATATGTTCACCAGATCATATGCAGCTAGCTAAATTTTCCTTATGCAATGCTGAAGTGTTTGTGCAAATGTCTGCATGCATATGTGTCTGCATTCCAAGTGTCTTCTGCAATTCAGGGCAATGTCCTTAACGTTGCATGTAGTAACCGGGTCACCATTGAGTCAGAGATTTGATTAATAACTATTCATAGAAATGGAAAAGGTGTCAACAAAAGATACCATGACTCTCACTGCACAATGCTTTGAGCTACTGCTTAGGATGTCTTGTGTTCAAATTGTCTGCTGCATTCAGATTCCCCTTTAAGACAATTAAATCTAGACATTACACATTTTGGATATGTGTACTACCTCCTGTACCTTTGAGCAAAAAGATGACACCTATAGAAACCCTCCAGTGGTTTTGTCTGCTGTGTTTAATTTCAAGCACTTATGAAGAAAGGGAAAAAATTACATTAACTTTGAATAAAGCAAATCATGTTGGATTTTGTTTTGGTAATGCATAACTGTTTGCTGAGGTTTTTATCCTCTCAATTCAGCAACTAAACTGAGGAATTAGTTATTTGCAGTTATTCTGCCCCAGGCAGAAGTAATTTCTAGAGTGCCTGACAACATGCTTATCAGGTTCTCATGTTTTCCATACTTTTTATTCTCAGAATCTTGCATCTTTTTTTCCATTGCAGTGCAGAAGAATATATGAAATTTATCATTAAAACACAGGCCTTGTTTCCATAACCATTCATACTGGCTGAGTGCATCAGCAAATAGCCCTGCAGCAAAAATTCCACCTGGATCATGTGTGGATGCAAGAGCATGTTCTTGTCAAATTATCTAGTGTGCAGCAGGGAAGTGATTCTGATTTTGCACAAAATGCAAGGTGTGTGATGATACCTGATCCTCTGCAAAAGCTAGCCAGTATGAGCTTTGAAAAACATAGGTGGACTAATTTTAGCTAACAAGGTGAGCCTGTACCACATTACCGCTATGTCCTATGTTACAGGGCAGCTTAAAATTGTATCTATTCTGTCATCAAATCACAGTCTTATACAGGAATTTCTATCTTCAAAAATCTATCTGTTCTTTACTAGGATCAGGAAAAACAGGAAATAAAGAGTGTTTCAGACTGTCAGTTTGAGCTACTGGACTTCAGGCCCACTCGTGCAGGTTGACCACCAGTGCCTCTTCGCCAAATAGCAGTGTCAGAGATTGGAACTTTTCTTGCTGTCTGCTTCGTTTGCTCCATTTGGCTGCTTAGATCCTTACACAGAAAAAAAATGAACTGTTGTCTACCTTTATCCTGATATGTGGCTTCCCTGGTCCATCTTTCACCTTTCTCAGGTAAAAAGAGACATGGAGGCACATTTCTCTCTCCCACACAGCAGTAATTGCCCAGAAGCTTTGTACTGACCAGCACCTGCAATAACCGTGCATGTGTCTATCCTTCATAGAGAAAATAATAAAGCTGAGGGCTACTCAGGTGAAATTAAAACCTCCGGGTAGACGGCTTCAGCTTCAACCTGAAGTCATTAGGAGTTGCTTGTAACCCCCTGCAAGAAAAGGTATAGCAAACAAACGTGTTTTAATTTTACGGATCTATTGCACCTCTTGTTATGCAGAATAAACATCTCATCTGAATGCAGTTAGTGCAATAAGCTACAGTGCTTGGCATACCACCAGGACTCCTCTTACCTGACTTTGGCCAAGTAAAAGTGAGGCTTATAATCTGACCTTTTAACCTATAGTCATTAATCCCTAGTAGTAACAGGCATATCCGAGGGTAGTTCAACCCTTCTATCCTGAACTCCTTGTTAAACACAAGATGAGGTTTTTCTTAGGAGTGGTTACAAGAGGACACCTCGACTTAGGGCTGCACAGCTGTAGGATAAGAGAGAGATGTACCTTGCTACTAGACTTGCAATTCCAAAGTGTGAAAACATACTGTAAAGTGGGTAACATACAATAAAAACACACAGTTGTAAATCATATAAAGTTTATATATTTTAGTTGCCTTGTAATTTTATTACTCTTAGCTACATGCCTTTATTTTACAAAATGAAACGTAAGAAAAGTCCATAAAAACATCTAGAAAAACACATATAAGAACAGGCCAGATCATTACTGTAACAATTTGGTTTAACTTTATTTCATCCCCTGAAAGCTTTCTGATGTTAGTAAATGTTGTGGTTTAACCCCAGGCAGCAACTGAGCACCAAATAGCCACTCTCTCACTCTCTCCCTCCCTCCCTCCCTCCCTCCATGGTGGGATGGGAGAGAGACTAGAAAAAGCACAGGTGAGAAAACATGGATCGAGATAAAGACACTTTAATAGCTAAAGCAAAAGCTGTGCATGCAAGTAAAACAAAACAAGAAATTAATTCACTGCTTCCCAATTGGCAGGCTGGTGTTCAGCCATTCCTGGGAAAGCAGAGTTTCATCACATGTAATGGTCACTTGAGAAGACAAATGCCATGATGCTGAATACCATCTTCCCCCCTTCCTCTTTTTTCCACCAGCTTATATACTGAGCATGACACCATATGTTATGGAAAATCCCTTTGGTTAGTTGGGGTCAGGTGTCCTGGCTGTGTCCCCTCTCAGCTTCTTGTGCATTTAAAGCCTCCTTGCTGGCAGGATGCTGTGAGAGGCGGAAAAGCCCTTGGCTCTGAGTAAACTCTGATCAGCAACAACTAAAACATGCCTGTGTTATGATTTGTGCTCAAAAACACTGTTTTGAGCACAAATCCAAACCACAGCACCCTACTAACCACTGTGAAGAAAATTAACTCTGTTAACTCTGTGTAAAAAAAAGGCAAATTAAATATGTCAATTAAATTGGTTATCAGTCATTCTATTTTATGTCACAAGGTTTCAAAAATTTATAGTTGTATAAAGTTAAATACCTCTCTACAAACATTTGTTACGGATTTATAAAGGTAAAAAGAGGGCATATGAACTTTGTTTTCCAATACACATGTAGTCACTCATATTCAGGCTAAACAGGAAGATGTCTTGGACTGTTGTTTGTTGCATTTGTTTTTTTCTCATAGATGTATGCATACAGTTATGCCACCCATGTTAAGCTTTTATATGTAATGTATGCTGGCTTACTTTCAGTAGAGTAGATAAACTTTTGGGTAGGAGTATTGATCTGCTAGAGAATAGGAAGGCTCTGCAGGGGGATCTGGACAGGCTGCATTGATGGATCAAGGTTCAACAAGGCCAAGTGCCAGGACCTGCCCTTGCAGTGCTACAGACTTGAGAGAGTGGTTGGAAAGCTGCCTGGTGAAAAAGACCTGGACTTGCTGGTCAGCAGCTGAACATGAGCCAGAGTGTACCCAGGAGGCCAAAAAGGGCAATGGCATTCTGGCCTGTATCAGCAATAGTGTGGCCAGCAGGACCAGGGCAGTGATTGTGCCTGTGCACTCAACACTGGTGAGGACACACTGTGAATCCTGTGTTCCGTTTTGGACCTCCCTCTACAAGAAGGAGATTGAGATGCTGAACCGTGTCCAGAGAAGGGCAGTCAAGCTGGGGAAGGGTCTGGAGAGTAAGTCCTGTGAGGAGCTGTTGAGGAAGCTGGGGTTGTTTAGTCTGGAGACCAGGAGGCTCGGGGGGTCCTTATTGACCTCTACAACTGCCTGAATCCCCTGATCTCTACAACAGGCCTGGTGTTGGTGACTGAGGCACAGACCCAGACCGGCAGGGAATCTGAATCGTTTATTCAAAGGAACGAGCTGGTTTTATACACTTTTCCAAAGCACAGTATTTCCTTACATGGCAATCCTCACTACGTGACCTATCCCGTGTTGCCACATCAGCAACACACTTTCTAAATGCCCTTCTATGGGGTGATCACTCGCTGTCCACCCGTCCGTCAGTGCCGGGCAGCCTCCTCTCCGTAGGGGTCTGCTGCGTGACACCTCCTCCCCCCAGGGTCCAGTGGAGACAAGCTTCTCTGTGCTGTCATGTGCTCCTTTGTGCCGCCACGTGCTCCTTTGTGCTGCTATGTGCCTCTGCAGGCACGTCCCACAGCTCGCAACCCAATTCTCTTATCTCTCCCCACAGCCTGGTGTAGCCAGGTGGGGGTCAGTCTCTTTTCCCAGGTAACAAGTGATAAGAGGACATGGCCTCAAACTGCACCAAGGGAGGTTCAGGTTGGACATCAGGAATAATTTCTTCATGGAAAGGGTTGTCAAGCATTGGAATGGGCTACCCAGGGAAGTGGTGGAGTTGCCATCATTGGAGGTGTTCAAAAAAACCAACTTCATGTGGCACTCAGTGCCATGGTCTAGTTGACAAGGTGGTGTCTGGCCAGAGGTTGGACTTGATGACCTCAGAGGTCTTTTCCAACCTAAATGATTCTGCGATAAATTGATAACTTAAAAACTAGTGGTTATATAATTCTAAACATGTTAATACTTGGGCTGTTAGGAGTTTTGGAATAAATAATAGAAAATTTACAATATGTTCTCTTTCAAGCAACTGTCAATCAAATATGCTAGTGTTTGACACTGAATTTTTCAGTTTCTTTTTCCTACTTCCATTGTGTATTTTCAATTAGAGAGAATGGAGGAGGAGGGATGAACAGGATCACACAAAACTGTCCTTATTAGATGATTAAAAACGCACAACCTTACAGCTGTAGGCAGATACCAGTTTTCAGTAGATAAGATCATAGATAACAGTTGCCAAGGCAAATTATCATAATTAGGCACACTGGCTAGAGTGCATCAGATTCTGAAGTTAAATCGTAAGACAAATAATTCAAAAGAGTTTCTTATAGCTGATTTCTAAATTTAGAGTAATATCCATGGCAGCAGTGCTGTGTGAACACTAATGCAATGTTATTATGCATTTTAGTAGGACGCCACAATGTGAAGTAAAGCAACCTCAGGAGTGAATCCTGATGTTCTTCCCTCAGCAGCAGGAATTCATAGAAAACTTTAAAATGTCATTAGAAAAGTCCTCTTACATGTATTTTTATTGCCGTTCACAGAATTGTTTTCACTTCTAGAAGAGTCCTAACTGTAACAAAAAGTTAGCTAGCACGTTACAAAAGTTTGGCACTTTTCCTGTGCCAGTCTTCAAACATAGGGTGGTTCCACCATAGACCAACTGTTTTGTCACCTAGGTGTTTCATGTCACAGTGGCTGGCACTGCCACATGTGCAGTTTGCCAAATGATATGTTACCACTTAAGCACAGATTATCTCCATGAACAGGATACTGAGCTGGGCAGTTTACTTTCATTCCGATATATGAAAGTATATGCTGCTGGCACACATGCTCTTGTGGATTTTTTGCCTGTTTCTTTTGGCCAACTGTCTATGGAGGAAAAGAGCTAGACTATACCACATTAACTGGCAAAATAAATACATTCTAAGGTAGTATTTTTATCAGGTTTGCCATTCTATGAGATGAACTTCTGTCTGTTGTGTGATTTAAATTCTTTACAAGGTTTCTGTTCCCCATTACCTCTTCAATATAAACTTATTTCATTTGGAGTTTAGCTCCCCTTCAGGGACATTTGATTAGGAATTTCCCAGTCTGACAAGGAACTAATGAACTAAATCTGAGTCACACTTGCTATTTTAAGTGGGTGAATACACTCTTTGCTTCCTTAGCATATTAATGATTGGTCCTTCTTCTTCCACTTTGGAAGGCAATGAGATTTTCTGCTATGGGTTAGGCTCACTTCCCTGTTCTGTAAAGAGACAAAATGAGGACAAGTAGCAAAGGACAAAGGCTTTTAGATTTTTCTAATCTAAATAAGAAAAAAAATCTGGATTTTCAAAGCTAACCATATTTATATCTTAGTCTTTGGAGATTCAGACATCTATTCCATTTTACTGTTTTGTGCCATGATTGTCTTTCCTATTACTATACTAAAGGCATTTATGGTCTTTGAAAAAGGAAATGCTAACTGTTTTCCACTTAATATGTCTTTCTTAGATTCTAAAATTACTTTTTTTGACTTCAGGTTCCTGGGATTTTTTCATTCCTTAGTCTGCTTACACCCACTAGTGGGCTCACTTTTTATCACTAGCAATCAAAAAGCTTATCTTTACTGAAGAGTTCATGCTTGTTCTACTGCCAGCAAAGATTCTGTACTGCAAAAGAGCATGTGCTGATACTGAGTCGCTGCTGCAACTCTAAATAAATGTATGCTGTATCAGACAGTAGCCGTGGTGTGAAGCACTGGTACTAGCACAGCACTGTGTCCTCAAAGTTCCACTGATTCTGGCCTCCCAGCTGCAGATTGTGTCGGTTCTAGCAGCAAGAAAAGGACTGAAGATGTTAGTGGCCTTTCTCCCACTGCTTCCCTATGTTGGCTCCGTTTCTCAGCCAGGTGCCAGAGGAGACCACATATATTTGCCACATATCTATGTAGAGTTGGTGGAGATATCTGGGTTTTAGAGTAGGAGTGTGGGGAAGCAGAATGTCATAACTCATGGGCCAGAGGAAAATCAGAGAGTGACACAGTCCCAGTACCAATTTGAGCTGTAACACGTAGCACGTTCTTCAAGAAAAATCCCACTAGTTGGGGGCTGGAGCATTAATGAGGGCAGAAGAGGGGGATGTGTCTGACCTGCTGAAGGCTGAGCTCTCTGACATTCTCTTCCTGAGGAATATATCCTTGCCTAATCAAGATATTCAAAGTTACATCAGTGGAACAAAGCAGACATGGCTGTGGATTGGAAAGACACGCACTTGTAACTGTAGAGGAAACAGCACACCCTGGGTAAGCCAGTAAAGATCTGTCTGCTCTTCCATTTATCCTGGAAGGGGTAAAGCTGATGCTGCTTGTGACTCAATCTTCCTCACATTTCAGAAGAAGAAATACAATAACAGGATTGTTGACCCAGTCCTGTTCCTGATGGAACACAGGACTCTGTGTGGGACTTGAGCCTCTAGCAAATCTGAGCTCACAGCTGTCTCATCTGCAGGCTGCCCTAGGAATTGCATTAGCACTTCTGTGTTCCCTCTGATCATGACATTAGCAGATGCTTAGTGCTCTTTGTGATAATTTTAAGAGCCCTCTTTATTTGAATCAGAAAATATTTTTAATGAATAAATTATATTTTTTGAATTTGTGCTTTAAGTGTGCCTTTTTTTGTTTTTAACACATATACTCAAACTACCTATTCATACAGTCGGTGCTACCATGAAGGGATCTTTTCACTGAAAGATGAAAACTAGCCTTCCTGACTCTGCAGGGCAAGGGGCAAAATGGTTTTTTCCACATAGGAAGATTTAGAAAAGTATGTTCAGTGGCTTTTCTGTGCCAAACAAAGTTTCATCTTCATTGGTCTACCCTAGAAAACCTACTTTTTAAAGTCCTACTGAAGCATGATAGAAACAAAGATATTTATTAAGCTAACACTGCTGGAGTTGAGAAATACCTGTCCCTGGCGACGTACTGCAGAAATGCTCTTCCTTCTTTCCTGCCAAGCATAAGGAAATTTTCAAGTTATCTGCTCTAGAGAATGGTCTGATTATGTCTGTATGGCTACTTGCTTTCACTAAAGTGAGGCAAATAAATATGCCTTAACACTATTTGGTTGTGAGAATTTAGCTTCTTCTCACTCACGTTCACTTTCAGTAGGAAGACTTCCATTAACTGAAATGAGTATAATCTTTTTCCTGTCAATAGTTTCTGTAATAGTTTTGTGGATACATTGGATATTACCAGTGAGGTTTCAGAGGGAGTGAATATTAAAGGCAAAAGTAAAAAGACTTAACAGTAGTTTGGATGCTGCGTGATTTATTCGTTGCCAGTTTATATCTGCTATCAACTGTTAGCTAGCCTTTCTGATGATTAATCTTTACTGATGTATTTCTAGAGCACTCTGATTTAATAGATATGAGGATAACTAGAAAGGTTATGCTTTTTATGCTTTCAGCTTTCTTGTTTATTCTCATAACTTTTCTCAGCTCTTGTTCCTATTTGAACAAGATTTGTGGAGCTGATCTCAACTTAGCCTACTATTAATTTTCTAGTCCTTTCAGGAATCACACTTGCCTTTTTAGGATAGTGTCACATACATATTCCATAGACATTCTGTGATCAGCGGGTATCTGGGGTTTTTTTACATGTAGAGGTTTCCAACTTATTGTTATGGTCCAGTTTTAAGATTATTCAAAGTGTCTCTGCCTGAATTAAAGTGCAAAAGAGACCATATGCCGAAGTCAATAGTATGGATTTTATTTGATAGTAAATATGAGAGAGAAAGAGAAAGGAAGAGAAAGAAATAGAAAAGAGGTGGGAGGACAGAAAGGGAGTGAAAGAGACAGAATAAAGAAAATGTCACCACTCCGCAGATCCCACCGTAGTCCCACTGATCCTCTCCAGCTGGTCTTCTTGGTGGTGAGGGTCCCCCAAAAAGCGTAGAATCCGATGAATTAATATAGGCTCAAGCCAGGTGGGAATGCCCAGGTACCTCCCCTGGGTGAGGTGCAGTTTGACACTGTCTCTTGCAGCAGACTCTGGATCTCTTGCATCACTTTGCATCACATGCAGTCCTGTGGTGCAAGGCCTCAGGAATGAGTCTGGGGAGCACTTTGATGGGTTATGACACCCCCTCAGCTTCCTCCCACAGGATGTGGGCTGTGAGGTTAGGGGTTCACAGCTGGGCCGGTTTGTGTAAGGGAGGATGGGTGTTCAGTGCCTTCTGAGCAGAGGTTATGCCATGCCATGCAGTTGCGGGGGGAGTCTGTGTAAACCTGGCCTCTGTGGGCTGTGGTCTTCCCCACTCCAAATTCAGCCAGAGATGATTCTCCGTGCAGCTGCTGGGTTTGACTTTCTTGTGGATGCATTCTTCTCCCTCAGCCTGAGATGCTTGAACAATAGTGTCCCCTTTATCTTATCTGGGCAGCTTAACTCACAGTCCAAAATTCCAGTCAGGCATCTTCAAGGAGAGGTGGGCTTCTGTGGTTGTAGCTTCTTTATACAGTTTTTGCTATAATGGGTAAAACTCCTTCATAACAATGTTTGAGGCATGAACCATTTCAGTCCCTGACACTTATTTAGCTCACGTGTTTTTCTGGATGGTACCTAAAAAGTACAATGTGCTACTGAGTTTTTCTCATTCTTATCATGCTACTTCTTGAATGCTGTCTTGTGAACTTTATACATTTGAGCAGTTTTATGGTCTCTTTATGCCCAATCTCCATCCCAATGCTTCTGCACTTCATGCAGCCCATTGCCTTCTGTTTTAGCCAAGACTTCATGTTCTCCTAATTCTTTCCCAAGGCCTTACCATCTCCATTGTAACTAACAGTGTTCCATGTGGAAACCATCAATGCCTCATTAAACACTATTCTGTTGATACATCCTTCCTTTCCTTTATTTATACAAAAATAATCACTTAACCACAGAAAGATGTCAAAGTAGTCTGGTATAGTTATATTGAGACTGAATGCATCTTGCAGTTCACACAGAGTGTATTGATCATCTACCATAACTGTGTTGTTAGCCATTCTCCTACTACTCAAAATCTGTGCATGAGGTATCTGCTCTTTTATGGATGGTCTTTTATGATTATTATTGTAGTAATGACTTGCTGATTAATAGGATTTTCCAAGAAATCTCAGGACTGTTCTGAAACATTGCCACCTTGTGGCTTCTGGAAGATCATCATCTTTAACAAGGGCATAGCATAGTAAAATTAGCAATAATTCACTAACGAAATCTGCTGCCTTCGTTTTCCAGCTTACAAGAAGTATAAACGAATCCTAATAGTTGCACACAAAATTGTTGTTCCATGCATTGCATTGGCTTCTTTTCTGTCTCCTTTTTTTTTTTTTTGTTTTTCCTCAAGGGAAATTAAAATGGCTGTGCAGTGTAATATGAGGGTGACAGAGATTATGAACCCACTAAGATGTAGCTTTTAAAATTATACAAAATTGAACATGGTATCATGGTATTATTAGGCAGCAGGTGGTAATATTTAGGATGTACTTTGGAGTCCCTGCTGAATAACTAGAAACTGAATCTCAAAATTATATAGATGAGTTGACTCTGAAACAGTCTTATTAATGTTTTACATGCATGTCTGATGCTTGTCTTCTCTAGGGAGAAAAATTTGTTTTAAAATATGGTGGCACTTTCCATTTAAGTATAGCAAGAACAAAAGAAGATCTGTGATAGACTGCAAAAATTGTTGGGCTAGATTTCGTGTTCCATTTTGTAAAAAAGTTTTGTAGAGTAGATGATCAAAATCTCCTTTCTTTTTTGAGCTCCTTTTCCTGTTTATCATCATTGTTGGACTGTTACAACAGTAACAACAAAACAGTAATAACAAACAAAAATATTCATGTTTTATCAGCCAAGAAAAAAATATGTCAAACCTGGTTTTGTCACTTTTTTTTTTTTTTTTTTGCTTTCTTCCTTCCTGAAGTCCCTATGAAAATGCAAAAAAAAAAGGTAACATGGGCATGAAGTCTATCCTGAATAATGTGGTTCAGTGCTAGAGAGGGTGAAAAAAGACCAGGATCTAGAGTGCCATCTGGACTTATTGCTTTCCCCAGCATTAGACTGGGAACCTCCAAGTCCCATTTAGAGCAAGTTCCACAAGACAGAGCTCTCTGCCATCCAGGTATATGGCCCAGACTCCCTGATGGGTGAAGGCAGTGCCAGCATGCTGGCTGGAAGGAGCAGTTCAGGAGGAATTTAATGAAGCTGGCTGAAAGAGATGGAGCTGTATCCATTACAGCCCCATTCTCGTGGGATTGAAAATCGTGCAAAGCAGTACAGTTTTCTACATGGCTCTTCCAGACTGTAGCTTCATTCTCAAAATGAATTCCAGCAGATGTGCATGTACAGTAGGATGAGAGGACAATCAGCAGTGAGATTCAAGGAACCAGAGCAACACAAGAGCCTGCAGCTCTGAGGCAATGCTACAGCTCCCTTGGTTGCTTTTCTCGGCTTGGTTGCTTATCTCAGAAAAAATGACAATTGTTTCCTTTGAAAAAGTAGTCTGCTCTGACTATAAATAACATTTCCATTTTGTTTTCTTTGTATCTCACATGATAAACTACAGGAATACAACTTAGCATGGGGAAGCACCGGAAGTGTATCCAGTTTTTGGGTAAAATTTGTGAGGAGTCTTTCAACTGCACACTGGGCAACTGGAAAGAAAGAAGAGGATGCTGGCTAGGAACATTTGAGATATTTATGTGCTTTTGAGCCTTCTTTTCTGATGAAGGGAGTGTGGATTCATGAAATTATTTACAGCCTGCTGAAAGAATTTGAAAATGTGTCACAGTCATTTCCCATACAGATGTCAAAATGAATCATTTTGTACAATAAGAATAATGGCATAATGTTGTTTGGGGAACTGCATGAAATTATTCTAAATCAAGGTGAAAATTTCAAAGGACTTTGAGTAAGTTATAAGTGTTTGGAATGAGCAGTAAAATGAGAAAAGAGTATGATTTTCAAAATGGGAAGGGGCGAGCATTTGGAGGCAGGCACGAGAAATGTATTAGGAACACGCAGTGGGGACTCCCATAAAAGCAGAGCTGGGATGCTGGTGAGAGAGGCTGTCCAGGGCAGGGATGGGGATAGAAGAGGGAACTGTGATGAGAAACCTCCAAATTGGAGAAAGCTGAAGAGAGTGTTGGGGCAGAATAGAGCATGCAGATGATGGAGTCTTTTTTCTTCAATAGTCTCTGCTTGCTTCTTTCCTCTCCCTTCTCAGAAATGAGAAATCACACAACTGCTAGAGGGTGCTGAGCCTTGAGCTCCTCTTCCATTTTAGAAGCCTCATTTTTGTGTGGTGAGATAGCAAGATGGCTTCAGGCCTCCCCAGGAGGCTTCAGGCACCCTCCTCTCCTGGTCCATGTGCTGCTGTCTCCTTTGGTACACAATGGTGAAAGCTGACCTCTGGAGATCATTAAGCCCAACCACTCCCTCAAAGCAGGACTGCCAGCAACACCAGGTCTGCTAAACTGTGGCTTTGTCTAGTCAATTCTTGAATAACTATTAAACCTTTCCTTTGGGTCCAACCCGTAATGAAAGTTGCAGTCCAGGATCTTGTACTTGTAAATAAGGTTAAGAATGCTCCAAGCAGTAATATAGGGTCTTTTTGTCCATTAATAATGGGAAACACTTTTTCCTATCCATTTTACTGCCTTGGCATATTTTCCTTCTCTGTCATGTGCATAATGGTACTAGTTGTTGAATAGGGCCAAGGTAACACTGAGCAATTCCTAATTGATTTGGTACGCGCATTTTGACTTGCCTTGAGGTCAAAATAAATATTTGTTCCTCCTCTAATTTCTAGTGATGCTGCATTGCTATGGGAGAAAGAAATTTGAATGTTTGTCTAAATTGAGTGTCCTTTTCAAAAATAGCTAAGTCTTCATTAGTAATGCAGAAATCATTATTAATGAAGATGATACAATTGGCAGAGGCTGCCCAGTTTGGCATTTGAAATCCCAGAACAGGACTGGGAATGTAAAACATTGTGAATGAAGGAGATCTAGGTCCTCATTTATTATTTTCTTTTCTTAGTGAGATTTCTGCAGGGAATGCAAAATCATTGACTGACAATTACAATCTCTGAAAAGAAACTTTTTTTTTTCAGTGTGTGATTTCACTTTAGACCATTTTAATGATGAGTGAAGATTTACAGCAGGAGAAGAGTGTACAAATTCCTAAAATAGTGTAAATTGCTTGTATGGCCAAAATTTAATGTTCTATGTAGAAAACAGCTGTAATAATCCTAAACAACATTGTGAACCAGTGAGACAGAATAAAATGTAGAAACATTTTGTTTCTACTAGACCTTGTGTTTAGGAATATATGGCCTGTTGTGGCTACCTCAATACAAAATAATTTGTTACCAGTTAGAAGGTTTGCAACATGAGTGTTGTTTTATTTTGGTAAAAGTTGTTGCTCATTGACTGGTGCTCCCTGTGTTACTCTTTCTATTTTTTCCTGTCATCACCCCTCCCTGTTAGAGGCAACAACCACTCAAGCATGAATGTCATCATAAATGTGAGTGGTCTTCCGTTAGTTTTGTCACTTGTTCCATTCAATGCACTATGCAGCCTGCACACCTAGTTTTCCTTTTAGCCTGGTTTCCAGATTGTTTTTATAATCAGATCAACCATACAGGAGCAAATGAAAAAACTGGACAAAAATTGTAGGACTTGCTGAATAGATCCAGGCAGAGCCCTTTCCGAAACCTTCCACATGCTATATTTTATGTACATGAATTCCCTCTTGCTGCGCCAAAACTCTGAGTCCTTAAGCATTCCTTAGGCTGTCCTGAAGGGCAATACCACTTTGCTTGACAGATGAGATTTTGCCATGAATAGAAGAGACTTTTCTTATACTCTTTCTAGAGAGCTGGATGGTGTTTTTAATTTATTTTTAGTGTTTTGATACTTTGCATTGCAGGGTTCTTTCTTACATTTTCCAGTCTCCCCTTTGTCTCTTTGTCTCTCTGCCTACCACGGCCGGCACGGGGATGAGACCCCGGGCGGCGCAGGAGGGCAAATTTCAGACTAGACTTTAAAAGCCGGCTATGCTACCTGTGGTCCTCCTTTTGGCTGGCCGTTGTTGGATCCCTCTAGGGCGTGCAGCACATCCACGGGGTTTGGTTTGGACCCTCGGGACCCCAGAAGCAAAGGAAGGCGAGAACCTGAGACGCTGGGAGACCTGAAGGTGTTTATTCGTTTGTCTCCCGCAGCAGTCTGCCTGGGGAATCTCGTCTCTCCCGGGTCCCGGGGACTGGGGGGCGGGGCTTACAGCAACAGCCAATGGGGAGGGAGAGAACCCGGGGCTAACCCGACACTCTGGCCCGGCGGGGGGAAGGGAGAAATCATATACATTTGTATAGGGATATCATACACCCGAGGGGAACTGGGGAGAAACAATACACATTTGTATACAGATACCATAAACCAGGGGGGTTCTCTCAGGCGCAGGTCTGTCCCCCCAAACCCTGGGCTGGCAGGTTTGCCAGGACACCCCAACACCCCTTCAGTTACAAATCCTTACAGTCATGGTGCTGCTTCCCTTCTAGGTCTGAAAGGTCATCAGTGGCTGCCCTTTAAGAAAGCCATAACTCAGTCTTTCCTCACTTGGTGAGTCTGAGGCTGCCAACCCTCTTTGTATAGACTCTACAATTCTTCATCAGTAATATTTTTTTTTTTCCCTCATCTCTAATGAAAAAAAGCAAGCCATCACCATTTGATAGAGGATTTTCATATGCTCCCTTCAGGTCTTGTTATAGTCAACCTAACGTGTGTAGGAATCATTATCTTTGTAGCCTCCCTTAATACATCTGACATCTGCACATTTCAGTGCTGTCAGGTGCTGCATCCTACAGCTCTCCAATGCTGCCTTCACAGTAATGATTCTTATTACTTCCCTGGATTCCGTGTCATTTGCCATGCGCTGCAGACATTATCTGTGAGCTTTTACACGTATTGGAATTGTGTTTGCAGACCATAGGAGAACTATTCAGTTAGCATTGGTCTCTGGAAGAGTCTGTCAGTATAATTTTTGTTTGCTTGTTTGTCTGGTAAAGTCTGACTTTCTAGGAAACAGAAGTCCAAAACCCACTCTCTCCGTAACAGTTTTGGAATTTACTAATCCATTTCAGCAAAATGGCAAAGATCTTGTTTAATATGTTCACTGAAAGAGAAGCTACAGAAAATATTTAGTCCTTATCAGACATAGTAAGTTTCTCATCCAGAGCAGTACTTATGAAATTCCAGCATCACTTATGCCATCTTAAGCAGCAGAGAATTTAACCATCAGTGCAAATTCCTCTCTTGTATGGGTATTGTCTGAGGGGTGGTCAGCTCATTTCATAACCCCAGTATATTTATCTTTACATAGTAAATCAACTTTAAGACACAAGTAGCAGTGTGACACAAAAGCTTCATAAGATCCACTGTGGACAAAATACTTGGTTTGGATTGTTATCCAAAATTTGGGTTACCCAAATACAATTCTGCTGCAGAAATATAAGCATACTTAATTAAATCAACATAAAAATTACAGTGAATAACCATTTTTTAGTGATGTGAGATAATTTGGTTAATTGGAAACTGCTATATGCATAAAGTGTCAACAAATACTTAATTCCATCATATTCTTTGCAATATTCTTGGTGTACATTGTTACAAATGGAGAGAAGAGCTTTAGGAAGTCCTGTCTTTGACTCAGATTTCTGGCAGTAGCTCTGTTTGGGCCGGCCTGCACCCCAGCTCGCTCTCGCTCGCAGGTTCTTAATAATGGCCAATTAGGTCTATTACAAAATGAATTATTTATTTAATAGACACAAATTTAACAGACATAAGACTTTAACAGATTACTTACTACACAGGATAAACAAAAGAAACACTACTAGTAGATAACATACAGTGCACCAGTACCTAATATTACAGCTAGTGAAGAAATAGTATAGATTAGGATTCAATGTATCTTACCATCCAATTGCTGATGGGGCACACATAGAATCCTTCCTCTCAATTCCCAGGAAAGTAACCAAGAATTTGCATCCGAACTTGCAGGAGAAGTTCTGCACGTTTCCAGAGTGTGTGCAGGAGGCTTCTACCTCTGTGAAAATTAGCGTAGCTTTTATAGTTAGTAAAGTAACATGTCTCTCAGTCTGGAATTCCAAGCTTATCTGTCTACATCTCGTTCTCAAGGTGAGATGTTTATTGTCAGCTGCGGATCTCACCTCCCTGGCGCCAGAGATAACTCACTGCTGGACATCTGTCCGGCCTGGGTTCTCTCACCAATTCATGTGAGGGGGGAGAATGAGCTATGAACCAGCTGCTGGACAGAGCAGATAAGCTCTCCTGTGGCATGGAGGGATGTCCTGCCACATACATATAAGAAGAGTAGGAAACAGAGTTGGTTAATGATCCTTATCCTCAAGACAATGTGACCACCACAAACATGTGACAGAATTTTGGTCTAAAGATCACAAGGGCAGTTCTGCAAAGTTTAACTTAATCCTTCTTTCAATGTGTCTTCCAGAAGAAACTGTAAAAAAAAAAAAAAAACACCTTTGAATAAACTTTGAGTATTATTTGATGGCTTTATCTGGTGAACGTGTGAATGTAAGCAACACAAAGCACTTGCAGATACCCTCTTCTCAGTGTTAATTTTTGCTCCTTATTTATTTAATATCAAGTAAAGAAAAGGAGGATGTGGCCAAAATATGCACTTTGTGACATCTTGCAGCTGCCATTACAGTGGCTCTCGATCATCAGATAACAGAATCACAGAATAGTTGAGGCAGGAAGGGCACTCTGGAAGTCATCTAGTCTAACCACGTTGGTTTCCAGGATGAGATGCTTCATCACTTTCCAGGATTCAAGGTGAAACTGACTGGCCTGCAGTTGTTTGTGTCCTGCTTCTTGCTTCTCTTGGCTGGAGAAGTGACATTTTCTTTCTCCAGTCTTGCATCACTTCTCCCAGTCACCATGTTTGACTATCAAGAGTGGCATTACAGTGACATCTGACAGCTCACTCAGTGCTTGTGGATGTGTCCTGTCAGGGACCATGGACTTAAACCTATTCAGTTTGCTTAATTATTCCCTGACCTAATCCTCTTCCACCAAGGGTACATCTTCCTTGCTCTAGCCTTACCCCTTGCTGTCTGGAGCCTGAGATTCCTGAACCAGATTGGATGTGGTTATGTGAATTCACTCAGACTGTTGCCATGGCTGAAACTTAGCAGGTCTGATGGATAAACTTGGAAATGCATTTTAAATGGCAAGCATTTTCTGGGTGAAAACACAACTTGAGTAGGTATCCAAGGACACCTTACAATGACTAAGAAGAGCAGCTGCAGATTTTCGAGATGGTACCTGTGAATGGGCCAGAATATGTGGAAAAACTACATGGGCCTTTATAGTCAGTATTGGAAAGATCCATAACATTAGAGACCCTTTTTATGCCGGTCAGTGACCCGTGCTAAAAATTTCTCTGTGAGTATAGCAAGAAGACTTGTTTAGCCAGGGGTTTGTACTGATACAGTTCATTAAAGACATTGCCACACTGGCTAAGATGTCATTAAAACTGTGCTTACTGTTCCACTGAATTTGACAGTGGATAAATCCATCATCTACTCTCACTGCTTAATAACCAGCTGTCATAGTCTTTGTAATGTAACACTTTCATTATATCCAGGAAGAAATAAGACACACAAAAGGATAGCAAATGATCCTGGGAAGTCTTTCCCAGACAGATAACTGCTACTAAGAATAAAGTAAGTTGTTATTATTAGAACTGTGATGTTAATGAAAAATATAGACAATTATATGCTCTTGAAGCTGACTTTTTCTGCGTAGGGTTTTTTTTTGCTTTGTTTTGTCGGTCTGTTTTATTTTTTAGTGCAGAAGACTTAAAAAAAGACACCCACACAGTTTGCAGGAGTTTGAGATAAATGGTTCATATTATTTATGCAGCAGACATTTTAAGGAAGCAGATTAAGAAAAGATTGTCCAGTTTGCTAGTTTAAAATTTTTGAAAAATGTTCACATACTATACCACAAAACCGATGTTGTTTATGTTTTCTTTTAGGAACGTCTCTTGATGAGCCTTTTGCCCAGGAATGTTGCAATGGAAATGAAGGAAGACTTCCTGAAGCCTCCTGAAAGGATTTTCCACAAGATTTACATTCAAAGGCATGACAATGTTAGGTAGGATTGATGTAGCCCATGAAATAAACTAAAGAAGAGAATATTTAGTACAAGGACAGTGATGTATAATTGCAGTCAGGGTTCAGAGAAAAAAAACAAGCAGCATAGTGAAGATTTGTCATTTATACAGAGTGGAAGAATGGGTGCACTAGGAAGATTTAATAGTCTTCTCAGGAGATAATCCTGAATCAATAAATGTCTTAGAATAGTAGGGGTGGGAGACTGACAAATTTTTCCAAATGACTAGTCATTGGTTTTGTACTGTATTATGTTTTGGGTGAATAGGAGTATTTATTCTGCATGGTAGTTTTTACACATTTATATTTTTCTGATAGTAAGATGAATTACTTCCAAAGTGATAGATTTTCCTGAGTAATAGCACAAAAACACAGAAAGAATGTGTGATGTAAACTTAAAGAAATGTGTATTTGTCCACATTACATGAGCGTTGCCCCTCAGAAATTATTGACTAAGGCTCAGTTCTACTTCTTGCTCTTGTTCAGTAGTTGACTGCGTGCAAGTGCTGTCATTTATATTGCTTGCTCTTAAAGTGCATTCTCATCTGTTATTCTTCTTTGCCTCCAGAAACAAATTCCTTAAAGTCCTTGTCTGTGTTTTATCACAGTACTGCCAAGTGCCTTGCTTCCACATCAAAAACAGCATCAAAGTTCAGTTGGTGTCACTCTCTTACTAAACAAGCTGCAGTGTTAGTAAGTGATGCCACAGAGCTGCCTTGATTTGCATGGTGTACTCATGTAGCAAAGGAGTAAACTTCAGCACAAACTCCTCTCCCTCATTCACTGCTAAGTTTCTTCACTCGAGGTTTAGTCTACCTCCCATTGAGCTGGCTTTAATATTTTCAAGGAACACTTCCTAGTGATTAAGTTGTTGCAACTAAAAGCATTTCTGTCACTAAGGGAATCAGAGATGTCTGTGATGGGAGTGTTCAGAAGACTGCCAAATTAAGTCAGTTTTACACTGTAAAATTAAACATTACTGAATTAAAAATTAGTAGTTTACTTCATGCTAATGGTTAAATCTTGCATAATGTTTATCTCATCACTTTGCATACAAAACTCTTGGTCTTTAACAATCAGTTTGAAGTTGGTTCTAAGTGCACACTACCCCAGAGCTGATGCTGCAAAGCTGACAATGTTGTTTACAGTATCTGATGGTTCTCAATTGTTAAAGTCTGACTTGAGAACTCCTAAAAGACACATTCAAAATCTAAGTGAGCCATCTTGCTCCACTTTTCCTTGTTCATGTCACATGGTTTTATCCTGTTGCACCCCCCACCAACATCATTTGTATTTTTTTTCTTTTTCTTGCCAATCTTCCATCTTTGAATGATACCCTGTCTCTTTATTCGCAGTCAGTTGTGCTAATCAAGTCTCAGGTATGACAGGTTTTGGTGCTTGGCTGTCTTCTACTTTGACCCTTTGGTGATCACATTCCTTAATATACTTATAAAAATTGTGTATAAAAATAATGCCCTCATAGTGCCATGAACTACATGTATGCTACTATTGGTTGCCCTTATATTCAGGGTCAAGGCTAGACAATAATTATATCATGATTAGTGCATTTATATCTTGTATGTGTCACAAGTCTCTGCATTCGTTACAGTGTGTATAGTAATCTTAAACAGCATTGCTTTGCAGTTGACTATAGTGCTTCTGAGTCCTCTCTTTTGCTAAGATCTTTTTGCAATGTAACCTCAGGAGTAGTCTTTTTTTCCTACATGACATGTTTTTTTTTCGCATAACTTCTAAAAGTTCTGTGGCTTATTCACTGCTTTGATGTGGAGTTCATAAAGGGTTTTGAATCCAGACACCCTGTCTGGAGAAGTGAATTCATTCTCTGACATTAAGAAGGTACTTTTGGGGCAAATGAAGCCCAAGTAAGATGGGGTCATTTTAATGTCACAGGTAAGATCCTCAGGAAAGAGAACTGAAAATAGGAGACCTCCCTTCATCATCTGTACTTGCAAGAAACTGTATTGCCCTTTATTTCAGGAATGCAACTACTCTATAATTATTATAATAATAATTTAAAAGACCCCTGATATATGGGGTGAAATAGTGTCCAGTAAATACCCAGCAATCAGTGGCAAGCAGGTCCCAGTAGGCCAGAGTTTCACCCTGGAGGTTTGTGACTGTGTTGATCTGAAGGATGAAGGGGAGCTCCCAGCAGGTGCCACCCTGACACCAGTGTGAAGAACAGCCTAGCTTTTGGCAGGGCTGTTGATGGTCAGTGCCAGTAATAAGTGCCTGCTTTACTCTCTTAAGGAGATGAAAACTTTTTTTTCTTCTGGGTAGTGGCAGTTCAGTGCTATAACAGGTAAACCTGAGAGATCATTCCTGTATTCTTGTGACTTATCCTCTTCACATCAAGTGTTCTGTAAAGTGCTACTATTAAAACAAACCAACAAAAAGCCCCTCTGTAATTCTATATTCCAGGCTTTTTAAACTCCAAAGCTATACAGTGGAAAATAGAAAATGAGATGCACTTTTACTTTTCCTCTTGCAATGCTTTCTATTTCACCCCACAAATACCTGGAAGAATCAGAGCATTATTCTTCAGAAAAGACAATTTGAAGGAGGCAGGCATGCAATTAGTAAACTACATGATTTTTCCATTCCTTATCTGTTGAAAAAACCAAAGCAATAAAACCCCCAACAGCAAAAAAATACCCTCATAAGTAACAGAAAGCATCTGTTCCAATCTTCTAAATAGCTGACTGAAAAAAAAGACAAAGAATATTCAATCTTACATGTGAAAAATAAGACATTCATACATCTACCTTCTTTACCTCCTCCCAGAAAAGCACAGGCAGATACATTACAGTGGAGATACATACACCTCTGTAAGAAGTGAATGATTGACTGGGAAAAAGTACTGGCATATTTCAGATAACCATGGCAACGGCCCTGGTTTATCAATTAGTTGGTGAATATTTTGCCAACTACCCAATAGTTTTTGAATGACTGCCTGCAACTGACTGTGCCTCTGGAGGGGAATGTGCCATGCTTTGATCATCTCTTCCCAAATGTGTAGTACATCTGCTACCTTGTAAAGTTTTTGTACAGAATTGCTGTGCAGTGAGAAATGAGGGCATGTGTTTTAAATGTAGACAAATAACCTAATGCAAATGCAATATGCAAAACAAGATATGCAATATGCAAAACAAGATATGCAAATACACATCCAATATAGCATTAGCCCAATGAGGACAATAAACTCAACAATCAGGAAACTAAAATAATTGCAACTAATATAATATCTGTGGCTTATCAGAAGGAAATAGTCTGTATACAGTCCTCGAGCTGTGTCAACACAGTACAAGTGTTATTTTACTGGGGTAGTCCTAGACAAGGACACCATGAAAGATGTGAGAACCAGACGTCAAGTTACATATAAAGGCTACCCAACAGACCAGCTCTTCTGTGGTGCTCAGAAATATGTTTTGTAACATGAAGGAGACATGTTTTTTCTAAGATTTGGTTAAGAAATTTAAGATTCATATTTTCTTATTTCCTTATTCCTGCAGGGCTGAGGAATTTAGAGATCACATATGTAGGTACAGTTGCTATTGTAAAAACTCACTAGTCCTGGCTGAATCTCTCCATGGTGCCATAATTCAATGAAGAAAATTTCAAATTTAATTTCAGCTCAAATATATGCCCTGTATGGAAACCTCAACACATTTTTTGTTTGTCTCTCTTGGAATGGATATTAGATATTCATGAAACTGTTTCAACCCATGGATGGATAAGGATGTGGCTGACTTGCTATATTAACAACTTCTTGCTTCATTCTTTGACTCAAACAATGTTGAAGAGATAAAAAGAAAGTGAACATTGAACAGCTAAAAATTTCTTGTGCCTCTGGTACAGCAGGTTTATTTAGCCTTATTTTTACAAGCGTGAAATAGAACTGGATGCTTTTTAAGAAGAGATATTAATTTTAGGAAACACACTGCTTGATTCAAAGCTACCAATAAAAAGATTCCTTGTGGCATTTTAGACGTTCTTGAGACTCAGTGTGTCGCGAGAACAGAATCCGTAGATATTTATGTGCAAATATTTCTGTTCTGTTCTGTCTTTCAGAAACCATCAGAACTTAAATAATTTTTAAATTTAACTTACCCATTCCAACATTTTAAAAAGCTGGGATCATGATGCCTATGAACAGACTCTTGTATATAGTCTTTCTGTACTTTTAAGACTTCGTAGTGAACTAATTTTCATAAATTATTATTACGTAAAAAACACACCCTCCCTTTGTTTTTATTTTTAACAGCCCTCTTTAATTTTAGAGAGCACTTTTTTCTTAAACATTGAAGTGAATCATACATAAAATTATTAATAAACTTTCCTTATGTTTGACCTTTGAGGCAAAAAGAGTCCTACAGGTTCCTTTCTGAGGCACCATGTGCCATTAAAATACCATTTTTACTGTAAGTTATACTTTAATTAAACAAATGGCCCAAATGGAAATAAAAAACAGGGCATACAGTCCCTCCTTATTTTGGAGAGTACTTGTTTATACAAGTGGCTCCATTGAAAACAGCAGGACTATTCAAGTGCACAAAACACATGAATGAGTACTGTTAAAAGTGAACATTTGCTACCTATATGCTGTCAAATCTCTTGTGTAACTTGGCATGATTTCTCCTTCTGAATGCCCCATAGAGTGACGTAGAAAAGGGTTGCTCTGTCAATACTCACACTTGGGAAGCAGCTTAAATGCCTTAAACCAAGCCACAGGCTTTCTGCACTCAGTTCTAGCAGGTGCAGCTGCTTCCTGCTGTGCTGCAGGAGGGCTGCAGTCGCTGTGCAGGTGCTGGCTATGCCTGCCTGCAGGGATCACAGGGGGAGAAAACAGGAATACAGAAGGTCCTGGGGTGATAACTCTGGGCTTGTTAACACAGAAATGCTTCAGATGGTCAAGGCGTATGAGATGATGTATGTAGCTCGTATGCCAGTGCTGAACCAGCTTGGCTCTTTGTGGCAGAGGAGAGAAATGGCTGTTAATAATGTTTCCTTTCCTGAACTTGCTCTCTGTACTGCTGCTTTGCTTTTGTCCAGAAGTTTTATACCAGAACAAGTTAGAAATGGCTGTTGGCATTTCAAAGTCTGGGTAGCTTTAAAAAAAAGTCCTTAGGAAACTTCCGTTAAACATTAGAATCATGAAATCATAGAATGGTTTGAGTTGGACAGAGCCTTTAAAAATCATCTAGTCCAGTCTCTGTGTCTGGGTCAGGTTCATACATAAGGTTGTTCAAAAGCCTGACCAGCCTGAGCTTGAATACCAGAGATGGGGTATCGACAGCTTCTCTGAGAAACCTGTTCCACCTTCATAGTAAAGAATTTCTTCCTTGCATCTAATCTAAATCTACCCAGTTTTAGCGTAAAACCATTCCTACTTGTCCTATCAGTCCTATCCCTGATAAAAAGTTCATGTCCAGCTCTGTTGTAGACCCCCCTTAGGCTCTGAAAGACTGCTATAGGGTCTCGCTGGAGCCCTCTATTTTCCAGGCTGAACAACCATACTCTAACAAGTCCACGTTTCTCCTGTACTGAAAATTCAGGTGGGGTCTCATGAGAGGAACAGAACCACCTCCCTCCCCCTGCTGGCCACACTTCCTTTTATGTATAACAGGATACATTTGGCTTTTTGAGCTGCAAGCATACAGTGATGATGCATGTCCAATATTTCATCCACCAGTACCCCCAAGCCCTCCTTCTCAGTGCTGGTCTTTATCTGTATCCCTGTTTGGGATTGCCCCAACCCTGGTGCACAACCTTGCACATGGCCTTGTTGAACTTCATGGGGCTCACACAGGCCCACCTCTCCAGCCCGTCCAGGACCCTTTGGATAGCATCCCTGCCCTCCAGTGTTGTCAACCACACCACATAGCTAGATGTCATTCACAAACTTGTAGATGGTGCACTAACTCCCTGTCTGTGTTATTAGTAAATAAGGAGGGAAATGAACAATCAAAAACACTGCTTTTCAATGCTTACAAATCCGTATTTACACATCATCTTCCATATATGCTTTGTTGCAGTAGTCTGTGGGGAATGTGGTCATACAAAATTTATGTCAATGTTAGTTTAGTTTATGTTTTAGTTAGTTTATATGTATTTTCTTTGTGTAGTGTTTAGCAGGAACCCGTCATCGGTAACTGTAGATGTAATTCCTTGTAACACTTTACTTGAAAGAATTGTCTTTACAATCTTTTTTTAAAAAAGCAATGTTTTCAGAAATTGAGATTAATTTCATTAAGAAAGAAGGAAGTATCATAAGATCAGAGGGACAGGCGCATTGTAACAAGAAATATTCTATAGCAAACTAAACTCCTCTGAAGGAATTTATTTGTGAAGTCATTGACTTTTTCAGTTGCATAATCCCATTCTTCGGATTATGTGTATTTCAAAATGTTTGAGACATAATTATTTTAAGATAATTTTGTTTTATTGATAACTAAAACAAGCTATTTGTGTATAAAATATTATTAATAAAAAAATGGGTAGCTGTCTGTCAAAAATAAGCTAATTTTCCTATCAAATGTAGAAAATCAAATGTTGACTATGTAAAAATAGGTCATGTTTTCAGTGGGGAATATTTAAGCTACACTCTAGGTATCAATACATTTTTTAAAAATTAAAGCTAAAATACTATTACACAAATACTAAAAACCCAAGTAGTTTTACACTTTTTTTAATAGATGAAAGTAAGAGCAGTAAGACTGGAGAGTAAACTTTTAGCCTTGCTGTGGGAATGTGGAAGAAAGGCAATACTAATCCATGTGTAGCTGTATCAGCAAGTGGTTATTGTGATTATTATCTTTGAGCAGATGGTGTTAGAGGAGCAATGGAGATTTTAAGCCACAGGAAGATTAACCATAGGAGTTGTATTTGCCATTTTTTGTAACATATTAGGAGCATTGAGACTTGCTTATGAAGAATGGAAAACAGTAGACTTATTAGACAATTGCAAACTTTGCAATCCTCACCAATTGACTGCTCCTGTTGAAACAGGAGTCTGTACAAGTTGGCAGTCAGGACGAGTACTAGTACTGCTTTTTTATCTATAGAGTGAAGCTTTATCTAAAGGTGAACCAGAGTACATAATGTTTAATTCAACTTACAGTTTGCAAAACAAGTTTTACACTATGTCAAGTGTACCTAGGCCATGTATCATGGGACAGTTTATTAGCACATTCATAAATTATTTGACATTTCTAGTCTGGGTGTTGGAGATAAATGCAGTGGGTTCCTGCAGCTGATTCTGCACTTCTACCAACAGAAGGAATCTAAAGAGTTGAAAGGATCACAGCACCATACTCTCCTGAGTTTCATGATTTACACAAGAATTTTTATTCTCTCAATCACAATGGTACCTGTTCTTATTTCAATTATCTCCCTTGATCAACACTGACTAGTAGGGATTGTTAAAGCAGATTAAACTGTTGGACATTAAAACCTTGCTAAAAGCTGGACACTTACCTGAGCCACGCAGCATAGTGCAGAGAATAGTGGCTTGATATTGTGGATTCTAGCTCCTCACAGCGAGCTACTGTAAGACCACATCACAGAGCTACTGCACACAAGTTATTAACCCCTGGTTTTCGACACACAGTAAACCTCATGCAAGGTTTATCTGTTTGGCTGTGGAACTCTAGTAGTGCAAAACTGTCTCTGAAACCAATTCAGCTGAGGAGATCCCAGCTGCAAAGAGAATAAATTGTCCACCATGCTCCTAGAGTATGCATTGGGGACCCTACGAGTGAGGTGCTGTGCCTCGTCTGCCACATAGGTATGTAGCTATTGTAAGCATCTGAGAGTTCTCTATAACAGTTGACAGCACCAGACTAATGCTTATTTTTCTGAATCTTTGCCATTTTTTTTCCAACAAGTACTTTATTGGTAATATTTCAGGACTTACTGGAGTTTGTGCTTTGGGTCACATCGTGCTATGAAAGAGAGTAACAAAAATGTGAAGGTATCATCTCTACTGATTTATCTGTGTTTTTTCCTTCTTTACAGCATTTTGTTTGCAGACATTGTGGGGTTCACTAGTCTGGCATCACAGTGTACTGCCCAAGAGCTGGTGAAGCTGCTGAATGAGCTTTTTGGAAAATTTGATGAATTAGCTACAGTAAGTACAACACTGTTATTTCAATTTAATTTACATTTCCTTCTAACAAATGATGCATGAGTTACATGTTAGAAATCTGTAATAGACTGATTTAGCCCCACATGTCATGAATTTCTAAAACTTCAATCTTTTATTAATATTCTAGAGAAAAAAAAATCTCTTTTAGTTGTTTAGGAAAGAAGTGTAAGTGCCATTTTTAAGTATGCTTTTCTTCCCCCTTCATGCAGTCCATCATCGTTCTTCATTGGTTTTGTTTGCACAAAATAGAGAAAATTTTTCAATGCTTACATTTCTATCCTTCGTGGAAAAAAAATCTGAACAATGGAAAATATTAATATTGGCAGTGTGGCATAAAACTTTCTGTGATAATAGGAAGATAGAGAGTAAAACTCATTCTTCACAGAGAGCACTCCTTAATACAGAAATGATGGTAGCTTTTCAGAGAGGTTATTGTGGGCAAAATAGGATCCATATCATAAACTGATGCCTATTTTTTGGTTGTTGCAGTTATATTGTGCTAGATTCCCCAAGGAAGAGAAAATGAGAAAAATGTTCCTTGCCTATAACTCCAAGCAGCCTAATTTGACAAGAACCATTTGATGGGAAATGAGAGGAATTGCTGTGCCAGAAAAAGTCACACATCTTGTCTCAAATTACATTTAACAAGATGCTGAAAATGTGTTTTCCCCAGGAACAAAGCGGAACTTCATCAAATCTATCTTACTTGCCAGCTGTCCTTAAAAACTTCATAGCTGAGAAGTAACACTCCCACATAAATTATGCTCCTCCACTGTCTAGCTATTTTGTCTTCAGATTCTGTGCATCAGCCTAAAGAAAATACTTGTTTAGGCCCTCAACTTAAACAGCATCCACATTTTTTCGGTCCAAGCTCACTTCTCCTTGATGCAGTCTTCCACATGAGAGATCTAAAGCATGTGGATATTTTGCATCTAAATCTCCCTCTTGGTAACAGCTCTCAAGGACCCCAAGGAGAAAGAAACCTTCTGCTCCACAAGGTGCTGGGGTTGAGCAAGACCTATTCTTAGTTAAGTGGGTTCTTTGATTGAGTTCTGATTTGCAGTAGTTGTTCAAGTCATAACAGAAAAAAAATGGTGTGTTTCCTTTTTTCCAAGAAAAACAGAAGATTAACTTAGATGCTTAGTAGAGATGCAACAGAATTCTACAGGGTTTTGGCATGAATTTGTGTAACCAGTTCATTTCTGGAACTACTGGCAGTGATTCATAGAGAACACAGGTCCCCAGCCCAGAGTACTTCACAGAAATAAAAATGGACTTCCATTTATATAGTCATTTGCAAGAGCTTAAATGGCTTAAGAAGTTCAAATATCTTCCTTACTTTGATTTCATTTTAATTTCATTACTGAATTTCATACATTATATGTCAACCAGACATCTAATAAGCTCTTTTAAAACTTATAATGCTGTCGTATTTGGAGACTTCTTAGCAATGAAATACGTAGCCATGTAATAACATGAAAGTACTGTAATATAACACGAGATCACGTGGGCACACAGAAATACATAAGTCTGTGATGTGTCATGGCACTGAAGCCAGCACATGGCTACCCTACCATGCTTGTTCCCTTAGCTGATGCCTGAGATGGCCACCTAAAAACAGAGACTAGACAAGAATAAGGGAATAAAGGTAGGTATTTATTTGAAGGGCCTTCAAAGGCATGTCCTGGGCAGGCCAAAGGCTACACCCAAGATGGACCCTGGACCACGAGTTCTTCACACTTTTATAAGATTGGTTCATTTGCATATCAGGATCAATTCTCCAATTAAAACCTCAGTTCATGATGTAATTACCCCAAGTTTACCCCCCTTCTTAAGATGTTAGTTTACACATTTTGGGCCTAGGACAATCTGGGTGTCCTTGGAGAACAAGCTTGGAGAGGCTTGTTATGTCTAACCAGCATGAGAGAACAGTAGTTAACGGGCCACAGGAAACTTCAGAATTACACAGTAGGCGGTACAGGATTTGAAAAATATAAAAGCTAAAACTTAAGGCATCAAGCAGTGGCCACGTGCTGCCAACTGGAGGTGTCAGTGACACCATAAGGCAGGTACCAGGCAGATGCCAGCTTTTTTTGCAAGGTTGGTTGTTGGTCACAGAAGAAGCAGTTTGGAGATAGCAGAAGAGCAAAAAAGCCTTAGTTTTTCTCTTCAGCCTGCAAGGATTCTTTTTCCAAATTTGAAAAAAAATGTCATGGTTTCTTTCAGCTATGTGAGGAAGCTTTGCTACTTAGGGGTACTTCTAGTTTAGGTTGTGGTTCATCGAGGTGTGATTAAGGACAGACAAACAAGCTTTCCTTAGTGCCTTGTGATGTGATTAAGGGAGACTTGTAATTGTGTCTCCTGCAGTCAGAAAAATGTGTTGAGAAATATAGTTTTTCAGAAGCATTCTGATCTCTTGGTTAAAGCAGCTTCTAAGATATTCATTATTTGGTCAAAACACAGGACTGGGCTGATTTTAAAACTGCTGTGCTTGAGTATTCAGAATGAATAAGGAGGAAATTGTAGAGACTTTAAAGAAGAGTGTAACAGTGATAGGTATGCTCCCTGTGACTACTAAAGTGAGTGTGCATGTTGTGTGCTGCTTTTTGTGTGCTGCTGTTTCTTGGGAAGCAATGTCAACTGGAAGGTGCAGTTTATGACTACCCTTGTTGAAACAATTGCCCTGTCTTAAAAATGTAATGCTTTAAAATAATCCCTGTCACCGCTGTAGAAAATGTAATAAGGCAGCATATATTTGCTGGGAGCCTCAAGATGAATCTTGGTATTTTGGCACATTGACACATTGTAGGAATAGTGAGTCTTTGCTTTTTGATAGTACAGTTCTGCTAAAATTTGTCCTTCTGACATTTAGAAGCTGGTTTATGTTTTTTACATTAGTTATTTCTCTTTCCATATGCTGTTCCTTTGGAATTTTTTTTTTTGTAAGGCACATAGTTTTGCTCTCTTTGAAATGCTACATCTTTTTTTAAAAATCACAATAGCTTCAGATATAGTTACAACTCAGACAGGGAGTTCTGAAGGCGAACCTTAGGTTTCAATATAAAGCTATTCAATTCCTTTGAAAATGTACTTTAGCATTCTGTTAATAGAGAGGGGGAACAATATCCTGATCTTACTACTCCCTCCTAGAATTCATTTGTAGTTTTATCATGTCCTTTCTTGTCTATTCACCTCTAGAGAAAGTATGTTTTTTAAACATTTATCTTGCACATGTAATTTCACCTTGCAAATCACTCTTTGGGAAGAGTGCTGGTGAAGAGACAGTCAAATGCAGTATTTAAAATCACAGAATCATGAAATACCTTGAGTTGGCAGGGACCCATAGAAAACCAAAAGCCCTGCTCCTTGCAGTACTACCTAAAATTAAACCATATGACTAAGAGCATTGTCCAGATGCTCCCTGAAAATGGTGGCATGATTTCTGTTTTCTTTTTCACAATAGCACCATCTGGTTTCTTAAAGAAACGATCTTAGGTAATCATATTTCATGTAGAATTTTGTGGTCTCCTCAATAACTTTTGAGTCCTACGGCCAACTGCAGTCACTTTGAAGAAAGGAATGTGAGTATCAAAAATATAAACAAAAATGAGTGTCATTATTAGTATCCTTGCAGGAGTGTGACTTCATCCTAGACAGACATCGGAGAATCCACACAGGAAGGTGCTGTTATGAATGCCTTGGGGTTCATTTGTATGTTTGGTTACTGAAGTTTTGTAATGTCACTGTCTTTAGGCACCCTGATGTAAGCATTTTGGGTAAGCTTGTGCATTCAAGGGTTCCCTTGGGACATAACAATAACAAGACACCTTCCTGAACATAGAGTTGGTGAAGTTTCTCATAAGGCCCATGAATAATTCAACTCAAAAGGATGGATTTCTATTGTATTTTATCTGATGCTCAGGCTTAGTTTACTTAGTTCTGGCAGTTACTTTGAAGTTTTTTGGTTTCCTTCTGTTAAACAAGAGTAGCTTTGTGCAGTCTCAGATTTAGCCCTGCTGATAGTCATTCTGCATTACATATTATCAATAAATGCTTCAAGCAACTGGTCTTTGAATGAGATCTTCAGATGCCTTGAAATCAACCTTTGATACTATAGCTAGATTTCAGTTTGACATTCTTCAGCTTACTTGTAAGAGTGACAAATTTTAATGAGATATAATCATTTGCATTATGCTGTCATGGTCAAAGTTCTAGTATGTTTTGATGCAGTTTAGGCATGTCCCAAATATTTTACTTGTAATATGTCATCTTAATAGAAAAGAGGAGGCAGTTCTACAGCATCCTGCATTTTAGTGAAATGGGTTTATTTTTACTGGAAGTCTCTATTTTCTTTAATCGCTTTTTCTTTGGTAGATTTTTTTCTCACATACTTCCTGCATGGAGAAATTAATCTAATCTACATGGAGAATTAATTATTTGTCTTTAGAGATTCAGATACTTCTCTTTCAGCATCCATCTTTCTGCATCTTGGACTTCAAAGACTTTTCATTTACGAGCTGACAAGGATAAAAGAATTTTAGGTGCTTTCCAAAGGACATCACTAGAAGAGGATTTTAATATTCTGAATGAAATTTCTTATTTTTTCATGCCGCTTTTGGTATCTCATCTATTCGGTAGACTGATACATACCAAATTCCTTGCTCTTTCCATTTACAGTTATGTATACCTCCAGGCTTTGTCAGGCTGAGTCTATTTTTATTTCTTTCCATTTTAATTTAGCATCCTTCCCTGATTGCCTTCTTAGCATTTAACAATTTTTACTGTGCATATTTCAACATTACTAAAGTGGCTCTTTCTACCAGTTCAAGCTCACAGATACTGAACTAAAAGACATTGTTTCTGAGCCTTAGGCAAAAAATCAGTAGATAATATTTTTAATCAGCTTGTGTATTTCTTAATTGTGTCAAGAACAGTCAGTTCTTTGCTGAGCATTGAACTAGATTTTCCTAGAAGTAATCACTCTAAAAAATTGTTTTTATTGCATCTATAGAATGCTTTTAGTTTATATTATGATAATTATGATGCAATTTTAAAATATAAAATGAATGAAGTTTTGTGGAATGGTTAACATGGGAAAATTAGTGCTGGAAAACATAGATATAAACTTACAGCATGGAACCTTTATTTGTGAAAATTGGTGTGCCCTGGGTGGGGGGGGGGGGGGGGGGGGGGGGGGGGGGGGGGAGTGGATATATATAAAGGCTAATTTTAAGGAGACTTGTCTCCTCAATTCCCCTTGAGAGTCAGCACAGGCACAGGATCCCACTGAGGCAGATCACCACATAAGTTTAAACCCAGTTCTGAACAGCCATCTGGAGAGGTCTCCTAGAGAGACTGAAGGAAGTCAACTTTCATTTAAGAAAGTGGTCTTAAGCAATATGCCTGTGACTCTATAGGATCTGGGCATAATGAAGTGTGCATGGAGTGAAGCTAAAGTGTCTGGGGACAGTTTTCTAGGGAAAAAATTAACACTACACACTTAAAGTATTGTAGGAACATATAAATGGGCAAGTACCCCAGAGAGTCGGTCTTGCCTATTTTACAGTATATTTTAGATAAGAGAATACTGTGGTTGGTATGCTAATTCTTTGTCACAATTCCTGTCATAATTTGTTGTAAATTACCAAATACTTCCTGAGTTTGCATGCTGCAAATCTGAAGTTTGCATCTTTGTACAGGACTGTATTGGATTGTTCCAATCAGCCTCAGGTTCTTGAAGTGTGGGCATATGTACTGACACTTGTTGTTTTGACCTGTTGTGCAGTTAGCATAGAGAAAAGTATTTCTGGAATCTGGAAAAAGAACCATTTCCTGAAATTTAGAGCTTAATTTTTCAGCATTTCATAGTGTCTTTATGTTAGGCTGGGTTCTCCTGGAATAAATCTTCATAAAAAGACAGAATCTGAAAGGATACTTAATAAAACCTAGGAAGGAGATAAGCATGCGTGTCAGTCATGAAGACTGTATAAAACATTCTTGCTAAAACCCTTTTTCATTTCCAAGTAAATTAATATATATGACTGTTAAATAGGTTTTCACTCTCCAGAATTAAAAACATTTTAATGTTCTAGTTTTGTAAAATCACACTCCATGTGAAGCAGAGAAAGAATTTATTGTAAGAATGAGAATGTAGAGAAAAGTTAGGCCAAGAAGCAGTAGGTCATTTTAGGTCAGCATATAATTGCCAATAAAATTGAGGGAAAGCATTTGAAACAAATGTCATCCTTTTCATAGCTATCCTGAATAATTCTACATTTGTTCATGCACAATATGGCTCCCATGATGGTAGATAATTTGTAATGACTTCACAAAGACATTACTAAATTAAAAGCTTACAAATGCTCATCTGGAGATGGCCAGCTTTTCTCAATCAGAGCCTATCAAGTAATTTTCTGTGGCACTTCCATACTATAACCACATTTGTTTTCCTTTTGTATTTTCTGCCACTGTAAAAGCTCTTCTTTTTAAGTCTATGCTAACTCTTATTTCAATAAGTATGTCTCCATTACTCTGCTAAATCGAACTCTATGGAGTATTGCAGTTAGCTCATTCTCAAGGCTTTTTATGCTGGGACTAGCAGATGTACAAGAACTAATGTAAGTTATAAAGTTAATATTTGCAGGATTTATTCCATTAAAAGGTTATTAAAATAGTTGTTTCAATTTTTAAACCCACACTTCAAAACCTGGAGAAAAAAATTGTAAAATATGTATGTAGTAATTGACAGGGTTCAGTGGAATTTTCTAATGGGCTGGACAGTTTTCATGAGTGTATTGTCACTATTGGCACACTGCAATGTAATAGAGCTGGTGATAATGTCCATGTCGCTTCATTACACTTAGGATTTGACTATGAAGTTTATCTCAGAAGACGGCTTCAATAATCTCTCACATTGTGGCCCACATTCAATATTGTTATTAAAATAGATTTGGATGCTACACAGAGAAGCCATGTTGTACTGAAAAAAAAAGCAATATGATAAGTGAAATTATTGTCTGTCATTAATGAAAGTTGCAGATGGTGTGAGTAAAATGCATCTAGCTTTGGGGCTCTCAGCACAAGAGAGACCTGGATCTCTTAGAGTGGGTCCAGAAGACAGTAACAAAAATGATCAGAGGGCTGGAACATCTCTCCTGTGAAGAAAGTCTGAGAGGATTGCCTGGAGAAGAAGGCTCCAGGGAGATCTTACTGCAGCCTTTCAATATACAAAAGGGGGCTTATAAAAAAGTCAGCAAGGACTACCAGGGTCTGTAGGACAAAAGGTTTTAAACTGAAAGTTTCAAAGGGGTATCGAGGTAGAGTTCTGAAGAGTTTTTCATGTCAATCTAAACCCACATTTTCGTCTTTTTCTGCACCTAGCTGTGTCTTTTAAGAATACTGATACAGTCTAGGGGACATTCACTTGGTTGTACTTTCCATGGAATGCTATCCATTTTGTTTTTCTCTAAAGCTCTTTGATGCACAAAACAGTTACAGCTGAGGGAAAAAAAATAGGATTTTTTTAATGATTCACTTAATTTTAGAAGGGACTGAAATATATCAAGAAAGTGTAAATGTCAAAAAATGTAAACTGATTACTTACAAAGAATCTCTTCCTGGCATCATGCACTGAACTTAATAACTTAGTACGGCATTGCTTAGTTACATTATGCAGTCTTCCAACTAACACCATCTGATTCACCGCCTTTTCTTTTATGACCTTGAAAGAGGGTGATTTGTCCTTCACCATTTCCTTAACAGCCGAACACTGTACTATGTTCTTCCAAAGGCACTTGTAAGACAGTCACTATATCTCTGCTTAAAAGCGGGAGTGGATTTGTAATGCCAGAAATAGGTATCAACAACCAGTTATCTTAGACCAGTCTGTATTCAAATCTTTTGAAAGGGGGGCGCTCAAAACTGGTATCTGGCCCACAACTGTCAGGCTGAGCTGCTTTGGTTAGTACTGCAGAGAATGAATATTAAAATTTGCCTTTATCCCATATGCTGTGTATATATGCAAGAGGGTGTAGGTAAATTTGCAGAACTGTGTCTCTGCATGTCATATATGCACATGTGCACGTATATATGGATGGGTGCATATATCTATACAGTATGATAGCTAATATATAGGCTTTTATGACTTTGTTCCAATCTAATAAACAACTGCAATGAAATTGAATAGAGACATAATTTCATCTTCAGACGATGTAGCAGAAAATACAATTCTTTTGCATCTGCACACACATCTGTAGTAAATGATAACTTCTAGAGTGATTCAAAGCTTTCTAATCCAATTTTCTACTGAGATTAATAGCGTTTTGGCAGAAAGTGCTATAAATGTTAAATATGCTGCACATGCTATACACGTTGGAAATAAGATGCAGTAGTAACACATAATGCCATGCTGATTAATATGGACTGAAAATTTGATCCCCTCTGCCTACCTGATAAAAACAATCCAGAGGATGCCTCCAACAAAGGAAGCTGTTGGATTGGGGCTTTCCAAATGAAAGTGACTGATAATCCAAGAAGAAAGAAAAAGAGAAGACAAATGTGAAAAGAAAAAACCCACAAATACTTCCATGAAGGGTCCTTTCCTAAGAGTCACTAATATTCCTTTTGTCTCATTCAACATCTGTAAGGGAAGGTGACCATGCCCCTGTGTGGCACAGCCTGGCCCCAATGATGAAGTTCTTGACAGAAGAGCTAGAAGATTCACCAGCATTCATAGTTCACCACTTTGCACCAGTTAATTCTACTTTAGTGAAAAGTGAGCCATCAAAAATTTGCTTTTGTGGTTTCCCTCTATCCAAGACTTCTCTTCAATATGTGAATATTGAGCTAACGATTTTTTTTTCAGGGAGTAGGGCAATTTTTTCCCCCCGCAGATTCAAGCAATGAATGGGTGAGGGAGGCATGGAGGGATTTTGAGCTCCAGAACTGTTTTCCTGTGCTGCCAGTGCATCCATCTCATTCCACTCTTCTGCTGCATGCAGTGCTGCTCCTCCGCTAATTTGCAGCTATACCCAGGCAATATCCAGAGATCTCACTATAGCTGAAGTCTGATGTATAATGAGGGTGTCAAAGCCTTGCCCTGAAACCGTAAAGCTGTCTGTAAGTCCAGGCCTAATAAATCTCCTCCCTTTTGCCCCAACATTTAAATAACTGAACCTGAACATGTATGGGCTTTGGTTTTCTATTTTCTTTTTTTTTTAAGACTCTAACTTTGCAATCACTAAGCATTTTTGGTAGTGATCAAACTCCTGTTCCCATTTATGTAGGCTAAGCAAAAAAAATATGCTACTATTTTTAAAGTCCATGGCATTATGAGGGAGTGCATTATGAGGGTCTGAGTTGGGGGAAATGGGAAACACTACTTATTCATCTTTTTGTAGGCCTTATTAATCCTTTCTCTTACTCTGCAAAGCATAACCAAATCCAAGTTGGCTGGATATGGTAAAGAAACTTTTTGAACCTTAGATGATGCAGTTTTTATTAGGAATGGCAAAAATGTGTCTAATTCATGGATACTTAAAGTCCTGCCTACTCATAGATGGTGATTCCAGGAGGTTAGGACAATAAAAGTCTGAAAAGCACACCTGCAGATCAGGTTGCTTTCAGACTTGCAGACAAAGAAATGGATGAATATAGTAAGCAGAAAATATATTGCAATTAAATCACACAGCGTCAGATTCAGCCTTGGTGCAATTCCACTGCAGTCAATGGAGTTACAAGAGATAGTTCAATGTTTAAGCTTTTAAAATCTTGCGTTTTAAAGTTGTAGTCTATCTGACCTTCCTTTGTGGCTCACTTTTATAGGTACCACATACCATGATGACACATGACTGTGTACAAATACATGGATTGTTGCAGTGACAGAAGGAAGACCAGGGACTCATTCTGACATTAGCATCTGCCATCTCCAAAATAAATGAAAGCTTTAAAGAAAGTCTTCTCCTACCAGACAGAGTTACAAGCAACAAAATTTGATCCTGATTTTTGATCTATTCACATAACAGTTACTTACTTGGATAGCCTATTAATAAAAACAAGCAGAGTTCCAGCAGTGACAATAAGGATTGTTGCAATCTGACATGTGGAAAAGATCCTCCTTTAAAAGACTTTGGACTTATTCAGTACAATCTCTCTGTTCTAGAGAACATCTGACTGTCATTCTTATGGGTTCTGCTGGGACAAGTTTGACAGCTTCTTTATTATTTCTTTGAGACAACGTATATATTTATATATTTATGTATAAACTTTTTTTTATGAACTGTAAAATTTTTTCCCTTTTTATTAAAAAATAACCTTATCCTGGGTATATCAAACATTTGTCTTGTATACTACAAGAATGTGGAGTTAATGCTCTGAATTTTCAGTTTTTCAGTCTGAGTTGACAGACTTCACTCTTTATGCAAAATGTATTAAATAAAGAAGTGCAACAACAACAAAACCCCAGAGCAGTCTGAAACAAAGCCCCCCCTCCTAATTTTACATAACAGATAGATGGAATAAACTGCTTTATGAAGTGCTTTTCTGAAAGTGTGAAGAAAGCTCTTAGTAACTTTGAAGTGTCCTCTGCTTTCCGAGTTGGGCTTCCACTGCACACTGACTGACCCTGTGACTGACAGTTGTGCCAGAGGGATTTCTGCAGATCCACTTGGAAACGTCTTAGTAAGGCACCAGGGGAGGGCAAGCTGCCTGGCTAATGCAGTGCTGGCGCTCTCTAGTGCTTTTTATTATGTGCATAAAACCAAATTATCTGTTTTTTCTAAACAGACATTGCTTGTATCGGTTGTGACTAGAATTTGTAACTATCACACATGAATTCATCAGCGTCACAAATATGAAAAATATTGATGAGAGAAGGCTTTTTTGGAAGTTGCTGAGGAAACAAAACAAAGAGAAGAGTGTTGTTTTATTAATTTGCTGTTTTATCAGTCCTTAAAAAGATTGCTTTCTCAAAGCTGTACTGTGGCTATTTCCTGGAAGTCTGCCTCACATGTCAAGAAAAACCATTTTTCTGAAGATTACTGCATATAAATGATAAATAGGACAGTGAGGATATCTGATAAGGAATAAACAGACTGGTGATTTCAAAAACAGCAGGTGATTTAGCCATATGTATTCCATCTAGATAAATATCTCTCCAGAAAATACTGTTGTACTTATTTTCTTCTTCTTTTGTTTTTCTCCTGCACGAATAAGAAATTGACTCAGAATGGAGTAAACTCTGTTTTGTTTGGGTTTTTTTCTTTTTTAAACTGTCTACCAGGCTGTTATCAAGTAATTAGAAATAAGCCATTTGTGAGGTAGACATTAATAGGAGAGATCACTGATTGATTAACACATACGTATTGTTCACCCCAGATTACTGAAATGGCTTTTCTGAATAGCTTTCCTAAGGGTCAGATAGACATTGCCTAGCCACAAATCATGCATACCAAATTTGAAGATGAAAAGGGCCTTATAGAAGATTTTGAAGTGTCAAAACTGGACTTATTTTGGAAAGCAGGCTTCAGCTTTAGCTACTGAGAACTCCCTAGCGCTTCAATATCTGTCCAGAATTGGGGGGGACAAAAGGCTTTTTTTGACAGTATAATCTAGTGGTATCTAGTAAAAAACTTTGTGGTTTCCATTTAAAAAAGTACTGATTTCTGTCCAAAAACCTTGAATTAAAAGGACTGTTCTGTGTCAAGGTAGATGTTGAGATCTGCATATTACTTTGTGTGCATCAATAATTATTTTACTTATATAATAGCATTTGGCCAAAGATTTCAAAAAAAGTCTGAGTAAAATTGGTGAGGCATTTTTGGCTATAGGCTGTGGGAATATTGGTAGGGCCCTGGTGATAATCCTCCTGAAAGAATTATGCTTGTATTCATGGAAGTGTATATTAGCAATGATAATTAGTGGTATATTTAAAATCCTGCTGTACAGTAGAAGAAATGTTAAGTAGTCCCAACTGGAAAAGCCTTTTCTACGACTTAAGCATACCCAAAAAGACAGCTCTCTTACTTGATTTGAGATCTGAATTTGCTGCTTAATTTATAAAAAGAAATACACAAACCAACTTTCCCAAACAGTGCCTTCTTCCATGCATGAACAGAGGTAATTCTCATTTTGTAGTATTTGTTCAATATTGAGTACCATTTACAAAGAAGAGAGGTGTGGGAATGCCTGCAGCGGGAAGAGTGTGTAACAACAAGCCCCAAATGCTGGTATAAATGGTGATATGTCAGAGAGAAAAGCATCACTGTAGGCATAATCATTGCTTCTGAGCTGGATTGTGCGTAATCATGTGGAGAATGTGGTCAACTCAGCAAGGCTTTAATTCTTATAAGCAGGAGACTGGATGAAAACATATGCCTGTATGAGAAGCTGAATAAGTATTATTCTATGATTGAATTTTTTTTTCAGGAATTTTAAATTCTATCACCACCACCCTCTCTTTTTTTTCCCCTTTCTGTGTTGCTGAAGTCAAGTCTATATTGCACACTGCTGGGGAATGAATCAGACTTTAGCAAATCACCTCCCATCATATTCACAACAGTTAATTTTTCATGGTGCTTACTGGCGTAATCCCATAATCCCAACCATTTAATCAGGTTATTTACTTTTCTGTGCCAAACTCTAAATGGGTAGAAGTTACCATAGTCTAGTTACAAAAGATACCATCATCTCTTCGTGTCTCCTCATAGTTTATTAGTTAAAGGTACTGCTTTTTTAGAGGCATTTTGTTATGTGCTCTCTGTTTAGAAATGAACTTTCTGCTCAGATGGATTTAGAAATTATCACATGCCATCAATTTGTTTTGTTTTGTTTTTTTTTTTTTTTAATGGGACAGTTTTAGCCAGAACTCTTTGGCTGTAGTAATTGAACTTCATGCAAACAGGAGATAAATTTGATTGTAATGCAAACTGACTAGCTTCTCATTTGCAAGTCTGTCATACTGATCATGCTGTGATTTATGAATAGGTAATGCAAAATGTGTGTACCTTTCCTGGTCTATTGGAACTGAATTGGAAGCAAAAGTTTCTCAGAATGCAAACATTTCCCAGTATTCAGTAGTGGTTTGGCTTCAGTCCTTTGGTTTGGGTTCATATAGAAATGAAGTCTCATTGTGAATCTTGAATTCATAGTAACCTAGCATGAGGACAAGGCAATAATATTTGTTCAGGACTATAGCTTTAAACAGTGTCAACCCATGTGTGTTGAGCAATGCAGGGCTAATGTCCAGTATATATGTATCTATTTGTAAATAAATAAACAAATGTGGTATGAGCTGCTGTGTACAGGGAATCCAGATTTTGTTAACTGTAAATTACCTCATTTGATCAGAAAAAGATTCCCTTTATTGCAATTTAGAGTTATTGCATAGTATTGGAGAAGATTTTACCCTGTTAATATTGGAATATTTATATAAATAGTAAAAATTTTCCTATTCTGTTTTTATGAAAGGAAAATCATTGCAGAAGAATAAAAATCCTAGGGGACTGTTACTACTGTGTATCAGGACTGACCCAGCCCAAAACAGATCATGCCCATTGCTGTGTTGAAATGGGATTGGATATGATTGACACCATCACGTAAGTACCATGCATGGTGAACCCAGACAGGAGTACTGCAACAACTCCTATGTGGTGTTCAGGAAGTGTGCTCTTAGAGAAACAGCAGTGTCTGCTAGCACTGCTCACCTGGCAAGTCACACTCTTGCATTCTGGCCACAGGACACTGATTTCAGGAACGGCCATTCTAGACATTGATTTTTCACTTCATTTGATCACTGTAAGAAGTGTGCAAATTGAGTATGTAGAAGCACACACATGTACTGAATAGGTGGCAGAAAGATAATGGGAAATAACAAAATATACCCTATTGCCACAATGAAAATAGTCAAATTTCTTGTTTTGCAGTGATAGACACTGCTCATTTTGCACACCCGTATGTAAACTCGAAACCAGTCCGGATGAATGCCTGTTGTATATGTGTTTGTAGTCTCAAAATCATAGCCTGCTGATTACTCCTTTTTTATGTAATGTTTAAACCTTTCATTTATTCTGCTTTTCAGAAATGTAATGTGAAATTCACTTTGCTGGTCAGATTTTTTTTTTTAAGCTTGATAGCTCTACATTAATCATTATTTTGCTGAGGCAAAACATATGGGTGTGAGAGAACTGTGAATGAGTTTTAGCCAAAGCTGGAGATCTATTTCATTACATAGGAGGGAAAGGATAAAGGTGGAAAATTTCTTCACTACTGTATTGCTCACTTCTCCTTTTCATTTGCTAAACGTACTACAAAATCTCACAGAGTGTGAAAAGTTGGGTAAATGAATTCATTTTCTCCCTCTCATTCAATGCAAGTTCATCACGTTTGTAAGCATTGTAAAATTGATAAAATACTTTGTAATCTCTTAATCTATAATTTATGATAGTCTATGATAATATAAAATCCTAAAAGATTATGTGTTTTCTTACATTCTTATTCCATTTATAAGAAAGCCCTGACCTTTAGAAACATAATTACATGTACAGGTCCTGTATACATTTTACAAAAGCATTTTGGTTTGTTTGGTGTTTTTTTTTTTTTTTTAATTCCTGGAAAGCAATATATGACGCTCTCATCCTCTTTTAAACCAAGCATTAATCTTTAATTTATTAGTTGTGCTTTATTTCATGTATACAAATAACATATTGATATAGCTGTTGGAACGTCCCTCTTTGGAATGTTTCAGTTTTAGTAATATTAGAAATGAACATGTTCCCTTTACAGGGTATTTTATTGGCTACTGACATGATAATGTAAACTTGAAAAAGGAGTTGAATTAGAAAACAATGAACTGGGACTGTTCAGCCTGTAAAAGAGAAGGCTCAGAGGGATTCTTATCAAAGCAGACAAATACCTAGTGGGAGGGAGTAAAGAGGACAAAGCCAGACTTTTCTCAGCAGCATCCAGTGCCAGCACGAGAGAAAATGGGCACAAACTGAAATACAAGAAATTCAATTTAAATAGAAGAAAAAACTTTTTTTATTGTGGAGGTAGTCAGATACTCAAGAGGTTCCACTGAAAAGTTGTGGTGTTTGTGTCCTTGGAGAGACTTAAAACCCAGCTGGGCACAGTTCTGGGCAAACTTCTGTAGCTGGCTGTTCTCTGAGCAAGTATGTTGATCTAGATGGTTTCCAGAGGCCCCTTGCAGCATCAGCAACTTTGCGATTCTAAGTGGATGAGCTGTAGTGTGTTATCTAGACATGTTTAGTCAGAGGTTGTGGTAGAAGATAACTGGCAATTTCAGAATTTTATTTTTTAAAGGATTCATAAATTTTAGGTCTTTTTTGTAATCAGTGGTCAGAGCATGGTGAGAGGGCAAGATGGGTAAGAGACAAGGCTGTAAGAGAGTGCCAGGTTTATTTAGGATTGTTGGATAGCTAGGGACCTATTCTGCATTCTTTGTGCATGAGCACTATTAGTCTCTCTCCTTCACAGAAACCAAAGTTAGAAGATAGACCCTCCAGATTAATTTGTTTAAAAATATGTTTAGTAAATGAAAAAGAGAAGTCAGGAGCTTCTGACAGTGAAGTTGGAATGCAGCATTTTATTTTGTATTGGTATGATTGTTAGGTTTTGTTTATCAGTTCCATGAGATACAAAGTCACTTTTTTTAAACTTCCCCCTTTCATGCAGAGGTGGATGCCAGCTGGTAGTCTTTTTAAAATCTATTCACTTTACTGTAGAATTCAGGTCTTGGCACTGTAAATTTATACTTGGAATTTGTCATCCCTAGTGAAAGGTTTGTCATGTTACCTGGGATAAATAAATTAATTAGTTAATTAATTAAATCACTTGAACTGTGATTCAGGTGATAGATTTGTCAAAAGTGTCTGTCCCAGAGATATGTACCAACAAGATGTGGGGTTTTTTTCATGGAAAATCAAGGAATAGGAACTTCTATGGTTGGTTGATGGTTCTGTGATTGGACCAAGTTGAATGAGTTCGTATAAACTGATACATTCCATTCGCTTCATGTTCTGCATAACTGTTATTTAAGATTCCTACAATATGGTGCTGAATGTATCATCTGAGAACATAATTTTCAAAGAATTATAAAATAATCATAATTTTCACAATTTCATCCACCTTCCTCAAAGTGTTTTCTTCAAGGGAACAGAACCAGAATAATTATGGGAGGGGCTTTTTATTCTTAAAAACTGACAAAACAGATAGTGTTATATTCTGCTTCTATTTCAAAAGAATTTCTGCAGCTGTTGTGTCAGTACCTCAGTACAGGCCCGGTGTTTGTTCTACTTTAGTGTCACTTAAAACGCCACGGCAGTGAGTGAAGTGTTTGGTATCACCAATGTTGTTCTTACCATATGAGTTTTGACTGCCAACTTTTTGTTACCAATAAAATTAAAATGATCATATTCATTAGTGCCTCTAATATGTTAGGTATTTCCCTAATATGGCTGTTATCCTCACCTTGGTTATGAACAGTGTGTTAGGCCAAGTACTCTCTTCACCTTACTTAAATTGATTCCCACACTTGAAGGTTTCAGTCTCATGTACTACAGTGTTTTACCTTCTAAATATATTTGTTAACTAATTGCCATGTAGAAAAGGTATGCCCTGCTAACAAAGCTCTTCCCTCCCTCTCTCCTCCAAAAGCTGTCTAGAGTTCTGCTTTAAGCTAGTGTTATGGGGGCAATTTTATACATTCTTAATAGTCTTGTCTTTCCTTAGACAGCACTTCATCAATGGATATAAATTGTATTAAACAATTCTTTGGCTCAGTCCAGAAACTCCTCTTAGGAGATGAAATGTGGTGAAATGAGGCACTTATCTAACTGCATTCAGTAATGTTGCGGAGCAAGAAATAATCTGTGATGTTTCCAATTAGAAATGAGAGATTATGAGTGAGCAGTATATAAATACTAGATTTTGGACTGGGTCAAAATACTCAGGTTAACATTCACAGACTTGTCAAAACTTTAATGGAATCCTGTAATCATTCCTTTTGTCACACAGACAGTACATTTTAATGATGCTTCTTCCGTTAACACTTTACTAGGATGCCGTTTTAGTACGGACTCAGAGGGAATTGCATCACTAGCTGCATCACTGACTGTGTGTAGTAGCAGGAAGCATGGCACAGTAGGAGCATGACTGTGGCTCACAGCAACTGCTGCTGAGTGCTTTTGTTCAACCTACACATACTGTGGCGAGGAGGGGAAGGGTTACTTTAGAATAAGTCTCATCTGACCTTCTGATTGAATGTTATTGCTGCATGTGGGCTTTTGAAGAGGTCTGAAGGAAACTGTCCATGAACCCTTGCTTCTTGAGAACTGGGCAACCCAGTGGGGTTTATCAGCTATTTTCTGTGTCGCATTTTATCCCGAATGGATGACTCCACCTAATGTGAATGACTCCACCAGTCATCATGTAAGACCTCACAGATGGAAGTTGGGCTTATTTGCACCTGGGGAGGTTTTTGCACTGGGGAGGTTGATGCTCAAACTGTCTCCTTTTGATGGGTTTGGTCATTGGCTGACCAAAGCACCAGGAAAGGGAGAGGAACTACAGTAGCCAATTTGAGTAAGTCCAATGGAAATATCAAGTTTTCCTGTGTGATTTTTGTCTGAGGAAATAGGCAGAAGCAGTAACTTCCCTGATGTCAACACTGTTGAAGCTTTTCCCTGGTCATCCAAAAGTCCAGGGCCTGGAAATGTTTGAACTGGCAGGAGTGAATTGACCTCAAGTTTTGAGAGAACCAGCAGCTGCCTTTTTAGGAAGCTGGCTATCTTTTGAGAGAACCAGCAGCTGCCTTTTTAAGAAGCTCTCTATCAGTGGTGAAAGCTTTGTCAGCTTGCACGTCTGCCAAAGCAAGCCAACAGCCCTTCACAGCCCTGACTCTCTGTCCTAGTGCTCTGCCACAGCTGAGCAATACTCTGGGGAACTGTATGTAATTGAACCAAAAATCATATCTATGCCTTTAACCAGAAAACATTTATTTCTGCAGATATTTTTAGATCTAAAGAAAAGATCTAAATAATTAAAAGAAATGGCATGCAGAGCTTTTTTCTTTCCCTCCTCAAATGCCCAGGAGCACAGGTCTGGAGCTGTTCTGCAGGTGATCTAAATTACTTTCATGGCTTGTATCAGCACATGAAATATTTGTAGTTAAGGAGGGAACTAAAATTTAAAGGCTTTATAGGATACTAGAGCTGTCAGGGTAGATGGTTGTCTTATTCGTCACTTGCATAGACTCTGAACACAATTGGTTTAAAAAGAAAATGACCTTCTGATTTCCATTTTTTTCTGGGCCTACTTTTGTGTTAAGAGTTGGATAACTTAAGTATAGTATAGGAACCTTTGAGAGAATAAGTTATAATGAATAATTTATTTGAGAAACTTATTTTTCCTATTCCTAGCTTGTTTGTGAAGTGCTGGTATTTTCCCAGAAATGTATTTATAATTTAAAATACCTCAGTGGACATTTTTGTGATATTTTATTGTAGAAGTGTTGATGTTGTTTGGGAATATGATCATTGTACTGCTCTGAATTTATATTTGAAGCCTGTTCGTTATATATTACCTAATATTCCTCATTTTTGATAGTTCAGTGGGGTATATTTATGGAAATTATCTGCATAAAGAGCACAAAGGTCTACAAGATAAACTCAAAAAATTTAATTAACTGTTCATGAGCTTTTTTTCCTACTCAAATTTAGTAATGATGAAAGCATCTCTGAAACATGTCATAGCTGCTGGGGAAGATGTAGAAATGCATTCTCAATTTAGATTTTTTACTAAGTGACTACTTATGGAAATTATTTGTTCAAAACATGAAGTTTTTTCAGATTCTGCTTTATGGTTCATTGGTGCATTATACAGATCAGCTTATTTAACAAGGAATATGGTCAGCCATGTTGTATTTCTCTGCTCATCTCTTTTCATTTACTTACTCAAATTTCTGAAATTCTCCAGACAGACAAAGCAATGTCAAAGCCTGGAGTAGACTTCATCAGTCTCTGAATTTCACTGTCTTTCCACATACATTTAGTCTGAGGTTTTATGTACTTTTTTAAATGGAGTAGAAGGGAGGGAGGGAACCAATGAAAAAAAACCCCCAGTCATTGTGAACAGAGAAACTCAAAACTCTTGCGGGTTCATTAATTAAGGTTATTACATAGGTACTTAACTATGTAGGAGAACATAGGTAGGCAAGGTGTAATCCTGAAGGGCTTTGGCTTACAAGGTATGGTCTTGGTGTGAGGTCAATCTGTTACTGACACAATAACATGCTCAGGTGAAGATACAAAGTGTGGTCACTTATCATTAGGAGGCTTATGTTATTAGGGCCTTTCATTTCCTCAAAACTTTGTCAAACAGACAGTGTGCACAACAAAGCTTTGTAACACTAGAATCCTATTAGGACTCCTTGAAGTCATATTTGAGGCTTGACTGGGCACAGATACTGAATAAGGGAGAGCTGACTAGCAGTGAGCAGAAATAGGACAAGGAAATATTTTATCTTTCAGAAAGCTGTGCATAAGCCTGTCTGTGCTATTGCATAAACTATGACTGAAAAATGTGTTATGCCCAGATTCCCTACGGGGAGAAAAGAGATCTCCATGTTACTCACATTAGTGATGGCTGACATGGTATATACTTCAGCACTTCAGAATTTCTTATTTGAATTGAGGCCAGGTATCTTTGCTGCACGTCCCACATCTTGATCTATGCTGACCTTTCTGTTAATTGTATTTAAACAAGTATAACTTCTGAAAGAGTTGAAAAGTCTTTCTAAAGGCATCTCTGCAAAATCCAGTGTACCTGGATGATACTTGAAAAAAAAAAATTGGTCAATGAATTTCAAGGGAGAATTATAGCCAGCATCTCATTTTAAGGTCTTCTTCTATTAAATGCATTGGAAAATTCAAATTAAGAAAATCTAATGAAAATGAATTCTTACACTGAATAGTCAGTTTCCTTTATTCAGAGGTAATATCACTTTTTGGACAGCAACTGGACTGTGGAATGCCAGGTGTTTTCCTAACAGAAAGAGCTGAAAAGATCTATGTACAGTATTATTACATAACATGTAATATTTAAGACTGTTAGTTCCAAGGTAGCTTTTCAGTGTTCACAACTCTGTGCAAGTTGCAAGTCATAGCATGCCCTTCATTCACAGAAATGAAGAATCTTTCCTTATTGTGGAACCAAAAAAATGCTTTTAATAAGAATTTTGCAGATTAATTCATCCGTTACCAGCTAGGCAGTGAAAATCTCTGAACATCAGATTTAATTTACAGGTGCAATACCACAGTTGCGAGTTGTTTCTGTGCCGCTCTTACATGAGCTTTGGAAAGATATTAGTGTTTATAATCAGTCTGCTGTTCTTACACTGATTTATTACTTCCATCATTTTCTTTGTCCTGTACTCTGATAACTGGGTAATTGAACCAATTAGAACCTAGTAGATTTGGAATAATTACTTATACATTGGCCTTCTCAACTACTGCCTCTCCGTACCTCTTTTCTCATAGAAATGGTCAAGAAATTTAGAAATACTGAGATTTTGGTTCAACAGTAATTAAAATATAACAATTTTTTGGAATTGTAATTAGGGCTTTGAAACTAGTGAAGGTAGAGAACAGTACCTGAATACACCATTTCACATTTTATAAGATCCTTTCTAGTCAGTCATATATATATGTGTGTGTGTATGTGTGTGTGTGTGTGTGTATTAATTTTGGAAGGAGAGAAAATCAAGAGCAAACATTGTCTAAATAATAGTACTCTGATGCTGTCCATTACAGATCTGTTGCGGAAGCCACAGAGGTTGATCTCAACATGAGAGTTGGATTGCATACAGGCAGGGTGCTTTGCGGGGTCCTGGGTCTCCGAAAATGGCAATATGATGTCTGGTCAAATGATGTGACATTAGCTAATGTAATGGAAGCTGGAGGACTCCCTGGGTAAGTCTGAAAAAGAACCATAGCAAAAAAAATTAAAAACTGTATGGGTGAAGAATTTATTTCCTTTTTTGAGGCATTTGCAATGTAACTGCTATTGATGAAAAGGATTGTGTTTGTCAAGAGCAATCAATGTATTATGTGATTTATCCTGCGGAATTTTCCAAATGATCTTGATATTTGTGTAAGTAGATTACAAGTAGGTTAGATTAGAAGCAAAAGATTTTCAAACAAAATCGTTTTTAGAAGTTGACAAATATTAAAAGTAGGAATGAGGCAATACTAGGAATGTAAGAACGCTGGACTTTGAACCTTTCATGTTACAAAGGTAAAACCCTATAGCTATTCCTGAAGTTTTTTACCCTTACACGCCTCTGTACTTGGAGGGGGGAGGGGGGATGCCTTGCTCCTTTTACATGACAAGATTTCCAACACTAGTTGTATACTGTAGAAAAGATATACCTGTTTATGAACTCAGATATTAATGACATTTTCAAATGATACATTAGCACATAAACCTGCAGCCAATCCATGAGGCATGTCCTGGAACTTTAAGTACTCATTGCGCAGCCTTGGGCACAATTTAAATACACACCGTGGACATTTACAAAGGTGCATGGGTGTCCTAGTTTGGAC
>VZTI01001917.1:0-68752 GCA_013397865.1 Struthidea cinerea
AGTTAAAGATCCTCAAGAACAACGAGCACTGGGGACAGATGAGGGGCTGTGCTGGGAACAGCCACACTGAGGACACACAGCTCAGGGACCCAGCAGGTGAGGACAGCAAAACTCATTCCCACTGGGAGGCTGGAGCCAGCTGTGACAAGCTTTGGCACAGCAACAGGACTTCTCCAAAAGAAACTTGCACAAGATCTGCTGAGATTTCTCACAAACTTCCTTGGTCTTTTCTTCCTAGTTATCCTTGAGATTATAATACATACACAGTAATGGATAATAATTGCTTTATTTCAGTCTTCAAAAGACCAACAACTTCCCCTGGGAAGCAAGGCCTAGAGAGGTAAAACAATCAGAAGCGGTTTAAGGGGTGTTGTGGCTCCCAGATGGAGACAAACATCACCACCAATGACTGGAACACTGACCAGGTGATGCCTGGTGGGTTGGTTGGTTTTCCTCATCACTGGGGGTCCCAGGTGTGCCCCCGACCGGCTCTGGGATCCGCAGGCAGGGGGACAGCGGGTGCTGGCACCAGGACGGGTGCTGGTGGTGGTCTGCACCCCGAGACACCGCAACGCGCTGGGGCGGGTCCTGCAGGTACCCCAACCCCCCCGAAACACCCCAAAACACCCCAGCACACTGGGCTGGTCCTTCAGGTACCCCCAAACTCAAAAAAGGATCCATTACAATCAATGGGGTGCCAAATAATGAGTCTGGGGGGGCTGCCAGAAAGGGATCCATTAAAGTCACTGGGGCTGCCAAATAGTGACTACGGGGGCTGCCAAAAAGAGATCCATTCAAGTGAATGGGGCTGCAAAATAGTGATCCCAGCGGGGCTGCCAGAAAGTGATCCACTACAGCCAATGGGGACTGCCAAATAGTGATCCACCAGGGGCTGCCAGAAAGTGTTCCATTACAGCTAATGGGGGCTGCCAAATAGTGATCCCAAGGGGCTGCCAGAAAGTGATCTATTCCATTCAATGGGGGCTGCCAAATAGTGACTCCCAAGAGGCTGCCAGAATGGGATCTATCCAAGTCAATGACTGCTGCCAGATTCTGAGCCACACGCCCCCAAACCCCCATAACCCCTCCTCCAAACCCTAAAATCGCCCCCAATCCCCCCACCCAGTGATGAGGCTGACACCTGTTCATCACCTTGAAGACTCAGAACTCCTGGATTAGTTCCCTAAATAGCCCTTCCCTTGGTTAACCCCTCCCAATTAGTGCTGTTTCTGTGGATTAGCATAGATTCAAAATGCAATTTGCATCAGGTTGCTGGGAATTGAGTGAAATGTGGAACAGATCCTGCTTCAGAATGAGGGCACTTTTGGTTTATGCAACAGCTCCAAGAAAGGCTGGAACTCCCAACTTTTCTATGGCAGAGATGGTCTTTGACAGGCAAGGGCTGCTCTGCTCCCCTGGAACCTGCAGCAACGGGGCCTGGAGGCAAAACTGCTGCTTCCAAAGGAAAATGCACAGCAGGAGAGGCTGGATATGGAGACAGTTCTCTACCTTCTGCAGGAGAAACGGAACAGCACAAATCACAGTAGTACAAAAAGAAGCAGTGCTGTTGGTGTTCTCTAAACCCAAGAGAATGCAGGATGGGGAGGTTTACGATGCTGCAGAGAGAGGGGTTTGTCTGCTTTTCCTTTATAAAAACTACAGACTTGACATTTCCAATATGTCTTAGCTTTGTACTGCTTCTCAAGTCTGAGTCACCAAAAATATCCAGCAACCAGCTGCTGCTCATATCCTAAAATATGCCTTCAGCTGACACTGAATATTGAAATCGTTCTGCTAAAATACAGAAAAACGATGGCAGAAACCAAGGTATAGCCTCAGGCCAACTTTAAATGGTAAAAATCCTACACTGCTACTTTGAAATCTCTTCTGGAGTTCATGAACAAATAAGCAGCCGGGTTTCAAGTAGAGGTAACACAGATTTTGGAAGATAGCACGTAAAAAAAAGCCCAGAAAGAAAACTGGAACGAAAGCTCTTCTTGTTACGGCAGTTCAGCACTAATCCTCCAAAAAGGGCAGGGAGGGACCTCTCTCCTCCCCCCTGGATCTGTCCTGGTCCTACAGCAACACCGAGGAACTGCTTCTGCTGGCACAAACACGTTCCACTCGGACTTGATCCCTTTTTCCTTGTGTCCATTTTGTGTCTCTCGTCTCAGTCCCTGGACTGGTAGAAGAGGATATATCCAGATTCGGAGTTTTTGGAAATGTCTGATGTTAACCCATAGAATTCTTCAATGGCCTGGGCATCAATTTTCTGCAAATTAATGGAAGTTTTAATTAGCTTCAATCACACCACCACCCTAAAAGCCTTTTCCCAGATAAACCGTTATTCCCAGTTCTCGGAGGTGATCTGGAAAGCCAAGCAGTGCCGACACAGCGACACCTCGACATCATTCAATCCAACAAAACATTTTTTCCCACTTAATAACTTATTGACTGTTGAAAAAACCAGGAAATCAGGATGAAATAATAAGCTTCTCAGAAGAGATGCACTCTTCAGCTGGACTACAAAACAAGTGATCCATGAAAACGTATCCTTAAAGGACCACATGACATTTTCTTTTATTTTATATTTGCTTTTCTCAGCAGTGGTACCTTGCCCGAGTATTTTAGAATTGAATTATTTTATAATTAAAAAAAAGCAGTCACTAATCAGGCAAGAAGGTTTTTGCACAGCTGCAAGTCCATGCTGTGTCGATTGAAAATTCAGCTAAAATAACTCCCAGATTTCAAAGTTCTTGTGAGCCTTTTAGGGAGAGAAGTCCTGCAAGTGCTACCTGAGTTCTGTGGATCTCATCTAATTATGATCTTTGGCCATAAGACAGCTTTCCCACCTGGCACAGCTTTCTGGAATATTATCACAAGTTTGTGTTTCAAGAAAAATGATGATTTGCTGTACTAATGGAATTAAAATCTGCTTACATTTCAGGTTGTGACCTATGTGCAGAAAAGCTGCTTTGCTCTCATACTCCCACCAGCAACTGGAGGGCATTTTAAAGGGTTTTTAGAGATGTAGGTTCTCCATGTCCTGATCCTGAGCACGACTGGCTTCCCATCAGTGAGTTGGATCCTGCAGTCCAGAGACTGGAAAAAAACATTCCCAGGCACCTGTGCTGCTCAGCACTCCACTGGGATGGAGTTTTTTTAATACCTTCAGGACTCTGGATCCACAGACATGAGAGGCAGAGGGAGCCTGAATTTGCTGAGGAGATGAGCCTCACGTTCCCTGTTATTCCCAAGGAATAAAGTTGAGGAAGTTAAGAAATATTCCGAACACAAGAAGCTCTGGGTTGAACGCCTGCCCTGCTCAGGAGGAGCAGAGACCAACCTGTGATTACATCTTAAAAGAGTGGGACCCTGCTGTGCCTCCAGCAGGAGCCTCCTCAGCTGCAGAACCCCGTTGGAGAATGTGAAATCCCTGCTCACTGACCAGATTTTGGCATCACCACGAGCTCAGCAGCACCGGCTTCTCCACGTGGCACTGCCAAACCGCAGCGAGTTGGGACCAGCCTTTTCCCAGCACAAGAAAAACCAGAGCTGAGTTTTCAGAAGATGCATCAACTGCAGAAATTCTCTCCTGAAGAGTTTTGTTAAACACCTTCTGTTAAAAGAATACGGAGGGGAAAAAAAAAAACCCCAAAGATGCATTTTGTCTTTTCTCCATCCAAGGAGCGAGGGGAAGCTGAAATCCCCTCCCGAGGCCGGTGCATTTTCACACCATTTATTAACATTACTACAGACTGTGAGAGCCACATTTTAACAGAAATATAGTGAAAGAACACGCCTCAGCTCCTGCAATATATTTAGCAGACAAGTCAAACACGTTTCATTTGAAGTGCCAGCTCACTTGCCATGCAATCAAGCCTATTTCCACTACTCATTCTGAATGCAACTCAAACATTTGAGCCACATTAATTCATGCCACAGATATTTTTAGTTTCAGCGCAGCAAAACTGTCTTCCTTCTTTAATTTCACTATGCACAGAAAACACAGCGGAACTGGAAGGGGATTGTATAGATTCTATTCTTCCCATTCTTTCTTGACCAGATATGGCTTTACCCAGTTGTAGCTTTAGGGGAGTGGTTGTTACTCTAAAGCTACAACTTTTAGGATGCTGCAGCCTCACCTGGCATTAAAACTGATGTTTCTTATTAACTGAGATGAAACATCCTTTTTGCTCATTTCCAGACACCCATTCTGGTTCTCCAAACCAAATCCAATTCTGGAATCCCATTCTCAGCATTCAAATCTCTGAGTTATCTTCTAAGCAAAGCCATGAAGCCATTCTCTGCCTCCCCTCAGTGTGGGGAGCTCCGTGGATGGATGTTTCCAGGTAAACACTGGCACTGGGATGCATCCCCTGGCTGCTCTGGGGACAAATGTCAAATTCAAATCAGCCAGAGCTCATTGACTCGGGTTTCTCAATTCATTTTGCTTGGCTCAGGATCCCCCTTGGTCTGATTTGCCCCCTGGATTTGCTGCCTTCCCACATCTGCTGCAGGATGTTTGGTGATCATCAATCTCCAATTTAAGTGAGAGCTGGCCCTCCAATGAAATCCTAACAGACAAATAAATCTGCCTTCCCCACTGCTGAAATTCAGTGGGTAATGAGGACAAACTCCTTCTTCTTTTCGGTTTGGAGCTGTTAGTTCACATCACTTGCCAAAAAATGCAATAAAGCTTTTTGTATTTTGGGTGGAAAAGCCTTTTCCTGGGCTTTCAGCTGCAGTATCTGTGAACAAGAGCTTTGCACTCACCTCCTGAAGTCTGTTTTGTTAACACCTGGAACGTTAACCCTCCAAGGAGCTTGGTTTTTATAGCATTTTAAAGAAATTCTATAAAAGAAGATGAACTTGAAAAAAATAGCAAGCCACGATTAAAGACAGAAAAGCAACACAAAGGAAAAAACAGTGGTTTTCTTTTTTCCAGGAGAGAGGAACTACATGACAGCTCCTTGGATTTACTGCCCAGTAACAGACAGCATTTATTTAAAAGCCATTTTTGGCACATCTATAAAAGTGTCAACAGTGTTTGTAGATAAACAGAAAATTGGTTTTCCCCTAAAAGTGAAGATACAACATAGAAGTGGCTGCTAGAAAACAAATACAGAATGAGAGGATGGCTGGTTTGCATCTTTTAAAATGTGAAGTTCATCTCCTGGATGGAAACGACAGAGAATACTTGCATTTTAAAATACTGAGGTGAACACTAATTCCAAAATTAGGCGGCACAATTCTGTGCCTGGCCCATGACAGGAACAGAGGAAAATGACTCCAAAAATATAAAACTGGGAGAAAGGGAACTGTTGACATCACACACACACTGGGAAGCCACCCCTGATGCTCAAAGCTATGCAAAGATTGAATAAAACTAAAAATGGACAATGCCCTACATTTTTATTGCAACACAAGCATGGCTTTTGCTATTTGGACACTTAATCAGGCCTTGACCATGGGATCTCCAAGACAAACAAAGCATTTTCATCTTTACAAAAAGCAGCTCTGCTGTGGCATTTGTTCTACTGTTTGATATTTGCTTAATAATTATGTGAAATAGACGGATGTATAAATATTGTGGATATCAGCCTTTACAGATATGTTGGCAGGAAAGGAAAAATCTGCTCGAGGTGTTCCAATATCATCACCAAAAATAATTTTGTTCTACAATTTGCTGGTGAAAGCTGACCAAAAAAAAGCGAGAAGCTCTTAAGTGCAGCAATGAAATGCAAGTTAGCCATGGAAAGGAGCCTAAAACTGGGCTGAAAGCAGAGTTTTTGAGAGTTCTGTTGTTCCTTACCCACCTCTACAATGTCATCATCAAACAGCAGCCAGAAGCCGTGGCTCTTCACGATGGTGATGTAATGGCCACGGTTTGGGCCACTGCAGGGAGAAGGGATTGAGAATTTATTATCCAGGAGCCACTTCCCTCCCCAGGATCCACCTCTGGCTGTCCCAGCTCCACTTCCCAGCTCTTCCCAAAACGCTGGTTATTAGAGTTTGGATTTTAGGTTAGGTTTTTAGATTTTAGCCAAATTGCTTCAATTAAAACGTCGCTCCTGGCTACTTGAAAATACAAAACATTCAAAACACATACATAAAACAAATATTCCATGTTTATTCCATAAACGTGTCATCTCACCATTCACAGACTTTAAAAAACCAAATTAAAAATATTTCAGTCTCTGTTTGGTTGCATTCACCACTGCTGACTATTTTGAGCACTGTGAATTCAGTTTTGAATTAAATCAGGTCTGAAGTATTTTATTTCACAGCAGGAATTCCTTTAACTGTCAGTGTGGTTTAACCTGTGGCTGACCACAGCCAGACCTTCTGTGAGTGCTCTTCCCACTTTTCTCATGGAAGTTTCCAGTCCAATCCCACTGCCCACATCCCAAAGATTTACCTGGAAGGGAAGGGCCGATAAAATGACCTAATTCCAAGAGTAAAGGCAGGCTGGCTGCCCTGGGAAGGGACTGGTTTGAGATAATGAACCACATGGACGGAAAATTACAATTTACTGACCTCAAATCCTGAGAAAACAGCCCAGGGATACAGTGGGAAAAAATATTCCCTCTCCCCAGCTTTATTCTTTCCTTAGGATCAACAAAAGGCTTTAAAAAACCCAATATTTATATCAGTTTTCGGCAAAAGAAAGTCTCCAGTCCTTCCAGAATTATTGATAAACACAATATCCAACATTATTCCAAGAATGAAACTCCTTTCTTTAGGGCAACTCAATAAAAAAAGTAAAACTCCAAGCGCAAAATATTTCAAACAAGTTCTGAGAACTCAAAATATTTGGCAAATCTCATTTATCTCAAACCTTTGGTAAGTTCCCAGTAAGAACTGAGAGCAGGTGAGTTACAGGAATCCTAAAAGCCCCACAAAGGATAAAAGGTTTGAGAAGACAAAGCAAAACCATTTCAGAATGGGAATTATTAATCACCATTATCCAAACATGTAAGTGCAGGCACAGGTATGGCAAATTAAAAACGACCCAAGAAAATGCATTGGATGAGATCCTAAAATGAAAAAAATTAAATAAACACTACAACTGCAACCCAACAAGAATCTTCTAGAATTATATGAAGTTTATTTATACTAAATCTATGCATTATTAGCATTTTGTTCCTCACAAAGATGTTTCAAAACATTTATGTGCTGTAATAACCGATTACTTTAAAATTCACACTTCCTGAAGGCAGTTAGAAATAATTTTTCCCCTTCCATGAGGGATTTTTTTTCCTAAAATGCTCAAAAGTTTTTCCTCTTTGCTTTTAAAACCAGAACTGAAGCTGCTAAAACTAAAATTTAACGAAGAAAATAAGGATATTTAAAAATTCAGCAGTGCACAAGTTACTCCACATGATGGCACCAGCTTCTAAAGAAACTTCAAGGGTTTAGGCAGCAGCAACATGAAAAACATCATTTAATTCTATTTTAGTAGGTGTTTTTCCAAGATTTCTTTTTATTCCATGTAGATTTCCTGGAAAGCAGGGTTAGGGGCGGGGGTTTTTGTTATTTTGGGTTTTTTTTTAATGATTGCTCTTTGCTACAGCTCAAAGAAAGAACTTGTCTAATGTGCCACCGTGCTGCTAAAATGACAAATCTGAGCCTGCAAAGTAAAATTTAAAACAGTAAAACTTTAAAGTAAAACTTAAAATAGTAAAAAAAGGTAGTAAAAAAGACAGAAATTAAAAAAAAAAAATAAGAACACTTCCAGCCAACCACCTCTAAACGCTCCTGCACTGCCAAGCAGGGTGACAAAACAGCTCAGGGACGAGAGATTCCTTTAAAATCCCAAGGAAAGGCAGGGAACGTGAAGAATTACCTGCCACAGTGAACCACCACGGCCACCAGGTCGTACATCCTGTCGGGGTTGGTGGCATCCCCCGAGGTGTTGAAGAGCCGCAGCTCCAGGGGAAACACCACCCTGTAGGAGAGTTTGGTGTAGCGGTGCAGCTGGTCCATGTATTTGAACCTCTTCAAGTGCAGAGCCAGGATCATGGGCAGCTTTTTCACCCTCATTCTGCAGCACAAAACCAGAATGGAACAAAGAGAAGGATTAGCAAGTCACCCCAGACAAAGCTTTGCGCTCAAGGACGGCTTCGTTACGGAGAAGCGTCGGAAAAGGCAGGCAAAATCTTGGTAAAGTGTTTAAAATGCTGGTTTTTCTCACTTAGGGAGGACAGGGAATATTTATTCCAAATTATTGACAGCACAACTGACATCTGAATGGAGGACAACTGCAGGACAACACCAGCTTCTCACCAATCAATGGGAAGAAAGAGCTGGAATAAATCTGCGTTGCTGCTCTGGCTGTGACCAAGTCTGAGGGGAGAAATAGGATTTTTTGTATCCAGGGCTCACAGACAAAGCAGATGGGATGTTCTGCAGTGGCTTTAAGCTGATTAATGCTAACTGGGGAAAATGGGGATGTCTGGAAGCACCAGACAGAAACTCTTCTGGGAGAAGCACAGAATTAATCTCCTCATGATGAGGCTGCCATGAAGTTACTTGGTCTCTCCACTTTTCCTTCACCAAACACAGACCTAGACAACCTCACCTTTTCTTTTCCCTGAATTCACCAGGTGTATTTGCCCAGAAATTTTAAGAGAACATCTCCCTCAGCCCGAATATTTGGCCCTTACCTCTTCTGTGCCTCCTGTTTGCTGCGGCACTGCTCACAATAGTATTTGTATTCACTGCATAGAGTCTCAGTGTTACTAAATCCCCTGTGGAAATCAGAGAGAGGCATGAGCAGGGATATTCCAGAGCATCCAGGTAAAAGCTATTGCTGATAATGCTGCAAAAACCCCCCAAACAACACACAGAGGATGAAGCTCCTTTCATTCATGGTGCTCCCAGAGCCATTTGAGGTGTATTTGTCTCGCTCCTGGGATGCAGCAACAATGTTCAGCTGGAAAAATCTGGAATTTACACCCTCAAGTATTAACTGCCTATTTTCTGGCTAGGAAAGGTAATAAAAAGCAATAAGGTGATTGAGGTTTGTTTCCATCAGTAGCCATTCCATGTTTTCTTTAGTGGCAGAAATTAAATGTTCACATCTACAGCCATTAAGTAGCAAAGTCTGGATTATCCTTCAGCTCCCAGCAATTACAGATCCATTATCAGCTATTAAATAGCCAGATGCTGTATGCAAATTAAATATCCAAGCAGCTGATAAGCCTTGGAGCCAGCAGACAAACACAAGGAGCAAAAGTCTATCAGGAAAAACAAAACTGACCCTAAACACCAGGGCCAGGCGACTAAAATTCAGTAAGAATATTAAAATAATCAAGAATTTATTGTGAAACCAAATACAGCATGTTTATTTTTGATAAAGCTTGACTGTGTGATGTAACAAATTCAAATCCCCATAAAAGAAAGTGAAAATCAATCTTAGCCACCACCAGTACTCATTAACTACCAAAACCCACTAAGAAACCTTCCAAAACTCCCAATATTTTACCACATCTCAAAGCCAGAACTGTTGCATGAGAGAACAACTAATCCAGGCTCTCTCCTTCTGACCAGGGCAGGTATTCCTTCCATTCCCAAAGAATTCCGTTTACCTTAGACAATGTGTAATGGATGTATTTTGTTCCACATCAACCGAGAGGTCCAGAAAGTCCTCATCTTTGCTACTAACCTTGAACAAAAAAAATAATAAGAAGAGATATTTGGTAACAATTTAGAGCTGGCAGATTTCTTTTAACCGTTTCTGGCATGGTGCAACGTGATTAAAAAGAAATGTACACGCACACACAGAGGCCTTTTCTTGAGGTAAACTAAAACCGATTAAATAATCTGATGTGGTGTTAAAATCTGAAGAGGAGCATTTAAAGAAAAAAAAAGCAACAACAACAAAACAAAACCAAAAACCCATGGAAAAAAAAGCACAGAAACCCAAACCCTTTCTCATTAAACATCTCTCCCCCTTGAGACTCCAAGACACATCTGATTATTTCACTGGCAAACCTCAGTTTTAACCACTCAGAGCTCTCACTGGAGAAGCTTTAACCACATTCCATTTCCTCTGCAGCCTGATGCAGCTTCCTGCTGCATTTCAGGGTGTAACAGTCAATACTCAGAGGCAAGGCAGAAACAGGCAGATGGCCCTTCAATTAAACGGGTTAGCAGGGAGCAAAACCATCTTTCCATTTGTGGAACAGTCACATTTCATTGCAAAATCCTTGAGACAGAATCCTATTAATGGCATTTTTAGAGCTTCTCCTCACCACATAGCCATAACTTTAGATTTTAAATGCCAAGAACAGTCTTTTCTGTTGTAATCACTTCTTGGTTTTTTAATTTCTCTCCCCATCTGGGTTTTCATTTTTTTTTAGCACCATTAAATCAGAACATATGACTAACTACAAATCCCTGGTCTGAAGGTGGTGTGGTTCTAATTCCAGATTTCATGGCACTTTTTTCGCTCTCAAATAGAGTGGCCAAGGACCAGCACCAAGCACAGAATTCCAGTTCAAGCAACTCAGCTCATCCCAGAGGTCAATTAAGAGCAACTCCCAGGTGGCAACACAACATAAACTCTCAGTCACTGACACAGGGAATAACATGGAGACAGAAAGGCAGCTTGGATCAGCCAGATGCAGCCGCCTCGATGGAAACAGGGAGGAGGAACAGGGAAAACACTGGGCTTTTTCTGGGCAACATACCTTAATGAGCATTGGTTTGAACATAGAGCTGATACAGTCCTAAAATAGGCTATGCTCCATATTTTAATAGAGACAGTGCAATTTCATCTACCCTAATAAATGAAAAAGGGTGCTCAGTGTTAGGGAAAACAATCCAGAAGCTGGGAGAAAGCTAAGAGGTGTGGTTTGGTTGTGCACGTACAGCCTCACAGTTAAGACATCTGGTTTCATTGGTTAGTGTTCCTTGGAAGATTTCATGGACCCACGTCAGATCAGGCTTGTCTCCCTCTTCGCTCTCAATGCTGCCATTCTGGAGCTTCCCATTCTGCTTCTCCTGCTTTTTCTCCTCTTGGAGTAAGTCAGCAATAGTGTTCAGTAGGTAGTTTAGGAATTCGTGTGCATCCTGCTGCATGTAATTATCAAATAATTCTGGAAAGGAAGAGAGGGAGGAGAATGAACAACTACAGACAATTCCCAACGCCAGGTCACCGTGGTTTCTTCCCTTCCCTCCTCTCCCCTGTCATACAGCTCTGGTGACACTGGTGAGTTTGGGAAGAATTGCACTTGGTTGTTCTCTCAATGATTATCCTCAGGTTGCAACAAACGAACAGCTGAAAAACACCATAAAGGAAACTTAGTTTGGGCATTTCTCAGAACTGAAGAAAACCATGATTGGTTTGGGGATTCTTGTGGTTTATTTTCTTCTTTTCTTTGGAGAGGGAGAGAAATAAAGAAATTCAGATGTGTTCCTTGGGCCACTAGTTCATTAAGTCCGGCATCAAGGGGCAAAAATCCCCTACTGGAAGTTTGTTATCTTTTCAAGTTCAAGTAGAGAGGATAAATCAACAGCCAGAACTTCTCCTCACCAAACAGCCCTGGGAAATAACCACTGGTGCTCATCCTAAGGAATTTATCCTACCACAAACGCAAGAGAACAGGCTGTGAGTGGCTGGGACTCCTCTGAGAGTTCATGACAGCCTGGAGCAATGACCTGGAGCGTGCTGACTTGTTCCTCTAGGGAACACGATGCCAGTGTGGAATATCTGGACATGTGCAAGTCCAGAAACACAGATACTGAGATAAGGACAAGCTCAGAGGACAAGCACAGAGGTGGTGAACTTCACATCACAAAAATCTTCAAGAAACCTGTTAAAACTTCACAATTTGGGCTCCAAAAGAAACCCGAATTTAACATTTAACACACTTAAAAATGCATTTAAAAAAAAAAATCATTTATTCGTTTACCATTTTCTTTCCTCAATCGGGAAATAAATTTCTTGGGTGGGATGACTCCCACTTTCTTCTTTTGCGTGGCAATACTGTTGAAGAGATCAGAGAGGCAGGTCAGGAGGCTTTCCTTCTTTCGAGGCTGCACCTTGTATGCCAAAACTTTTTCCCGAAACGGCCGACAAAAATAAAGTGCCTGTAAGACCGAGTTGCAGTAGCAGGTATTGCCGAACTGGTCAAAAAACAGAACAGAAGGAAAACAAAGGGGCTTGGATTAGGGCTGGCGAAAAGGAACGACAGCAAGAGGTTGTTCATGAAGAATGTCACACAGTGAAACTGGAGAAGTCACCTGGCAGAGCTCATTTACTGGGGGATACTGGTTGGAATGGGGGGAAAGGCTGAGCCTCGCGTCAGCGAGGGAATGGAGAGGAGGCAGCAGTCACAGGATACTGGGAATACACGGAAAAAGCAATCAAGGGTTCACCACAGAATCAAAATTTCTGGACACAGCCCTACTCATCCTGAGAGGGGAGAGCCTGCTGGGGAGAGGAAAGCCTAAAATCAATAAAAAACAAATTTCACAGCATATTCTGAGCTGAAAGGGACCCCCAAGGATCACTGAGCCCAACTCTTACGTGTACAGCCCATACAAGGGTCAAACCCACAGCTCTGGCATTATAAGCACTGCTCTGACCAACGGAGCCAATCCCAGTGGCAAAACATATTATAAATTAATTATAAAATCAGTATTTCCTGCTCATAATGGAATGTTTTGAGCAGCACATGATGCAGGGCAATGCACAGAGCAGCTGGTTTGCATCTGGCCTGTCTGAAGGCAGTGTCAGGGCAGAGATAAGGCCTTGCAGAGGCAGCTCCCCGCGCCTGAGCAAGGAGGGACACCAGGATATCAGCTTATCACCCCCAACACCACACCACGGGTTCAGAGCTGCTGCTCTGCAATTTCTTGTGCTGCTGCTTCAAAAAAGGGAAACAAATTCTGGGTTTGCCAGTCCCCAGATATTCTGGTAACGAGGTTCTGCATCCCAAGAGCAACATATTTCAAATAACCCAATAAAGCATAAAAATCTGCCTACAGAACAGAGACTTTTTAAAGTGGTGCTCAGAGACACCCAAATTTGGTGTGATTACTGCAGCAGAAGGGTTTCAAGCTAATAATCACTTTGACTGAAACAGCAAATGAACAGCTTAATTCATACAGCTCAAAAGGTCACAGATTAGAGCTACAGTAACATTGATTTATACCATATGCAAGCAATGGGGAACAACAGTTAAAACTTATTGACACGAGGAAAATAAATATGGAAGCTAAACAAACACATGAATTAGGAGAGAGAATCACTCACAGGCTTGTTAGTGACCTAGAAAAACAAAGAAGCATGATGCTAAATAAATTTGCACACAACACAAAATAGGCATCCTAAGTTTGAAGGCTTATTTGAAGATAGGAGCTTCTTAAAATGAAGACTGAGATGAAATTCTGGAATGACACCGTTGTTCCATCCCTCTTGCGCTAGAGTGCCTATAGACTATTTTAACAGGCTGTTCCCTTCTCCCACGTATTCTGCAGTGGCTTTAGACACAGTTTAACAGAGCCAGGTTGGTTTAGCTCACTGATCTGAAAAGAAAAGAATAATTCAACCCCAAGTTTTGGCCTCCATTGCCCACGAATTCAACACCTGATTCTGTTTGCATGCAACCATACATTTAACATCACTGATGCTGAAGCCATGAAATTGCCCTCTTTAAAATGCTCCAATTAATTCCAAATCGTGAAAGGACCAGAAATAACTTCGGAAAAAGCTCAGCAGAACAACAGCATGAAAACAACCACCCTCAAGAAACCAGCTGCAAGAAATGAAGCACAACAGCGTTAGTCATATTTTATCCTTCAAAACAGAGAATGGATGTGGTTCTAATAATTCTGGTTATTTTTAGGGTGCTGTTTTTCCTCTTCACACCATTCAGTGCTCTGCTATTTCTGTTACAATTGGAGATGCCTTCCATTTTTGCCATTGTGGTGCAAACCTCAGCAGCTCGGGAACGCCCAGCAACACCCGACTTAAGGAACAGAATTCCGTGTGNGCATGAAAACAACCACCCTCAAGAAACCAGCTGCAAGAAATGAAGCACAACAGCGTTAGTCATATTTTATCCTTCAAAACAGAGAATGGATGTGGTTCTAATAATTCTGGTTATTTTTAGGATGCTGTTTTCCCTCTTCACACCCTTCAGTGCTCTGCTATTTCTGTTACTATTGGAGATGCCTTCTGTTTTTGCCACCATGGTGCAAACCTCAGCAGCTCTGGAATGGCCATCAACACCCTACTTAAGGAACAGAATTCCGTGTGTTTGGATAGCTGGGTGTCTGAAATATAANTTATGCCAAAATTGCATTTTCTCATCATAAATAGGATGCCACAGAACCACTGCTGCTCTGAACTAACTCAGGAGCAACATCCTCCCTGCACAGCTGCTGCCCCACAGCTCCAGCCCAGAGCCACACAAACTGACAGATGCAAAAATGCAGCTTTTCGGAGGGTTCATGGCTACACCAGGCTGCCAAAAATCCAAAAGGAGTATTACTACACAAAGGAATTATCCACCCAGTCCGTGTCATTCATCCCCTGCATAAAAACTTCCACTCCTCCCACGAGAGGGGTGTTTTTAGAAAAGTAACACATTTTCATTTTAAAACCTCCCCTGCAGTGCAGCATTAGTGTAAAATCTTCTCTGGAACAGCACACGAACAATGGACACTTTATCAGCTCCCACTTTCCAGCTGAACGTTAAAATTTCAGAATTAGAAATGTACCAGAGTAGGAAGGGTTCTCTCACAGACTTCACAAGAAATCCACTTATTTTTCTGTGTTTCAGATGAAATTATAGCTTGGTTAATAACCACGCTGCAGGATGTGGTGTCTATGCTCAGTCCCACTCTGAGTGAGAAGTGCTCATCAATTGAGCTCTCAGAGAACCCTGTTAAGCTCCAAATTAGGACATGAATTAAAAACCAGCATTTCAAGCACAGAAAATTCACTTACATTGACCAAGCCAAAATAATGCTCATTCACAGGGAACTGCTCAGGACCAATCTCTTTCTCCAAAGCAGAGGCATTGGCGCCCTACAAAAAAACAATGTTTATGTTAGAGAAAATACAAATTTCCTAAACAACCCCAAAGATTAGGAAATAATTTACTTCCACTGAAAATCAGCACCTTATGTTTGCTGAGTTTTTCAGAATTAAACGATGATGTTTTATTATCATAAATGTACCAAGGTTTCATTTAAAATCTCAACTCCTTCAGCCAGAATTAAGAGTTATCTGACCTAACAGAAGGGTTTTCTGCATTTATTTGAAAATTCACACAATCAACTGTTCTCACTTAAAACACCAGGTTAGCCACAGTGCCCTAGAAACAGCAACTTAATTTAGTCAAGAATGTGCTGTAAAAATAAATTTATCCTGTCTTTTTCTACCTTTATTTTGCAAAATACTATGGACAAGTGAAGTGTGATTACAAACCCCTAAACGAATGGAAATAAAGAGTTTTATCACAGTCTCAGATCACCTGGAAGTGCTTCGGCTTTGCTACCTCTAACTTCAGGGTGATGCATTAAGCTCACAGTGCATTTTGACACGTCCTTGAGTTTCCAGCAGTACAATGAGGAGGGAATTTGCTGTTTTAGATACAACCGAAAACCACCACATAAAGCAACAACTAAAGCATTCCAATGTTTTATTCTGAATTTTAACTTGGTCCACTCTATATTCAAAGTGGATTTATATTTATGCATCTCTTTCTGTTTCCAAACCACCACCACCTTATGGATGGGAATACCTTGGGATTTGGTGCCTTCCCTCATTCCTCTCCATCCTGTTCTTTAATGTTTCTTGCTGAAGTTCCAACAATCCTGAGCTCATTTGATGCAGAATCCAAACACTTGGGATTCCTAATTCTGTTTTAAACATCTAAGTCACTCTAACCTCATCCAAGCAGAAATCCTTCTGCACAGGTGAGCCACCTTCACACACCTCAGAAAAGCATTAAACCAAAAATTACAGTCCAGTAAAACTCAATTAATTTATTCCCCTGAAGCTACCAATGCTTTTTCATCTCTGAGCAAACATTTTAATCATCTCCCTATTTATACAAACCACAAGTAGAGACTGTAAGGACGGTTCCATCCAGATTGTCTTTAATAGAGAAATAACTAAAAAATTTCTAAAAAACCAGGAGAGAAACCAAGAAATAATCTGCTTTAGCAGTTGTAGTTGGATGTCCCCCATCAGATTTACAGTGAGTTACATTTCTCAAAGCAGATAAAATGAGGCAGGCTCAGAACAGGGTACTACAAACCCCACAAAACATTCCCAGGGTGCTGACGGATTTACAAGCAGAGCTCTGTTCAAGCAGCAATCACACACAACATTTTTGAGGAATCAGTACCAGTTCAGGCAGCTCCTTTCATTTGTTTCCCTGCAGCCCTTCCCTGCTCCCAAGGAGCTCTTTTTCCCTCCACTATCTCCCCCTCAAAAAATCCAAATCAAACCTAAATAAAAGGAGAAGCATCAGCAAGGAAGATCTGCCGACAGGGGTCTCTCCAAGGGATACCTCAGCTCTTCACNTTCAGCCTGGAAATCAGCACTGGTTCCTCTTGAGGTTGTTTTGCTCTTACATGCTGCATGTCTGGAGATTAGGAGAGGAGGATTTGTAAATCCTGCGAGCTTGTCAAGTCCAGTTTCAATTTCTCTGGAGTGTCCTCACCCCCTCCATGATCTCCAATATTATTTAGGGAAACACTGGAGAAAAGTCCATTAAAGGAGGGACCAAACCTCACAGAACCAGGGAAACCTGACAGCCCGAATTCTCCAGTTGGAAAGCAACACATGGAATAAATACCTGAACAAAGAAATAAAACCATAAGAATTGTAATTTTTAATAAAACTGTGCTGTAATTTAATAACCTACCATAAACCAGGGTTGTCAACCAATCCACCAACTTGTATCCCATTTGTACCTCTCCATTTAACCTGACAGGTTACAGGTGAGTTTTTCCCAAGTGTTTCCTTGTATCTACTCCCCAAACTTTATAAATTTGGGTAAATTAAGTGCAGAGGCAACTTAAAAATTAAGGTTTCCTTAATAAATTAAATTCTATTTCATGTATTATTTACAATTGAAGTCGTAGATGCCTCATCCCTGGATGTGTTCAAGGCAAGGTAGGACCAGCCTGGGATAGTGGAAGGTGTCCCTGCCCATGGAATGGGATGAGCTTTAAGGTCCCTTCCAACCCAAACCATTCTGGGATTGTGTGATGATTCTAAATTTTCTTGCCAGAGAACATTTAAAATTCATAAAATCATAAAAAACCCAGAACAGGACTCAAAGCACTTGCGGGAGGAATCAAAAAAAAATCACGGATTAATCACAAATAGTTCTGCAGGTGCACACTTGCAAATTAAATACAGAAGAAGCTCCAGGAAATGCAATGCCCAGCATTCCATAGAAAAATAATTCCCTGGCAGAAGCACAGCTGATTCACCATGGAGTCAGCGTCCAGGAGAACTGCACTAAACAAAGTAACAAGGATACAGCAGGGGGAAAAATCCACTTTATAGTGAGGGCACCACTCGGCCTTGGTCACATTTTGGGGTAAAGTCCAGATCTGCAGTCAAAGTTCAGCTCCTCCCAATCATGGATCTCTGCAACTCAATTAGCAATTAGCCAATTAACCCAGCCCAGATGAAATCTGGTCCTGCCTGAGCCATGTCCTGCTGCAATGGAGCCCAAGAAGAGGTTTATGGTCACACTGAAAGGTGTTCCACACCTTTTCCCACCCCAGCTAAAAGGTTTTTCCATCTGCCACAGCTCACAGGAATATTTGCTCACGAGAAACAATCCACACTTCATCATTTTGGAAACATAAAAGTCACATCTTATCTAGAATTAAAAATCTAACCGAAGTGGCAAGCGTCCATAGTATGGAAATTTGTTATTATTTGGGGAATTAGGAAATGCATCTCTTTGGGGTGCCACAGCCAAAGTGTTCTGCATCTTACGGTACTTTGAACATCTGAAACCATAAGAAAATCAGTATGGTTTTGCTGAACTATGTCAGATATTGTGGGAACAACAAGAAATGCCAAGAAAAAAGTCCCTCGTCCATAGCAATTGAGTTTGCTTGGCACAGAACAGCAAAGCAAACACTAAAAACTAAAATACAGCTGAAGAGAAAGATGAATGCAGGAGATTAGAACTGACTTCTCACTGCTAGGGCAAGGCAAATAAACACACATTTGAACAACCCCAGAAGTACATCCTTGACTTCCAGGAGGTCCACGGAAATGCTCTCAAGGAACTTTTCTGTGGCTCTGCTTCAGGACCATCAAACTCAGCTCTGTGAGCAGGAATAAACCCAGATTTATACAACACACAATTACCCAAGGAGGAAAACTTCCCCCTAATTTAACTATGTGGTAATAGTGATTTACTTACATAATGAGATGTGAATTTAGCACTTTCCTATTGGTGGGGGAGGTGACAACGGAAGTTTCAGCACCTGCAAGCAGGATTTTCAACTTTCTGGAAATTCCTGGGACTTCAAGTGTTGTCTCAGAGCCCCCCTTTTCTGCTCAAACCCTCCCTCACAGAACTGGCTGTGCTTCCATAGTTCTGGAATTATCAGTCAAACAGGAAAATGAAAAACTGCCTGGCCCATCTCAATTATCGCCACCTTAGCAGGAATACACACAGCTAAAAATGGCCAAGAAAACCCCAAAACCAACAATAAACTATTTCCTGTCATAGCTGCAGTCGTTTTACTTTATGCATATCAGCTAATTAAAAGAAGGATTCATCCAAGAACATTCCTGCTCACTGAAAAGACCAAGAACACCCTTAAATAAATCTAATATACCAAATTTTAAAGTATCAAACAACAGCACAGGGAATCGTTAATGTTCAAGTTTTCCTCACGTTTTTGTACCAACACATCACACCAACACCTTGATTTAAAAATTTAAGAAAAGACTGGATGGGGCACTCAGTGCTCTGGGCTAGTGACAAGGTGGGGGTTGTCAGGTTGGACTCCATGACCCTGGAGGTCTTTTCCAACCTCAATGATTCTGGGATTTTATTCCATGCTCAGATCTGGATGAGATACAGAGAAAATAGGATTGGGGTAAACTAATATCTAACACTCAAGGCAAGTTTTGCTGAATTTTTTAAAGCAAAAAAGGGATGTGAAAAGAGCAGTTTCAAAGCCCCTTACCTGAGGGAGCTGTCTAACCAAGCTCTAGTAAGGCAGTGATCCACCAGTATTCCTGAAATTTTAACTGAATAACCCATCAAAACCAGAAGAGAGATCTATCAACTCTTCCAGCTTGTAAGCTCTGAGTGATTTTTGCTCAGTAGAGAAGTCTGAAAGATTTAGTTCCAGTTCAATGCACCATGCAAGTGCAATAAATAGTAGGAGACTTCTGTTTCTTAGCCAGGGGTAACTCACTGCAGCACCGAAAGGAGATCACAGAGAAGGATAATTAGGCACCACTGGCTCTTTTTAGCAAAAAGAAAATCCTATTCCTGCAAAGACAATTAGTATTTTGCATAGCCTAGATGTAATTGATTTCAGAAACTGGAAATGTATCAAGTTTCCAGGGGCTTCAATACTTGATGACCTTAAACTCATTGGATTTGTAATTATTCTTACAGACAAAAGGCTCATAGGCTGCATTCACTTATCTGACTGGAATCAGAGAGGAGGAAGAAGAGTGCTCAGTTTTCTCTACATTCTATTTAATGAGCTTTATGGTAGAAATTAGAATAAGCCTCAGAGTTGAAGAGTTTTTGTGAAGCTGTGGATGAACAAAAGCTGGGAGTGATTAATAGCAACCACACAGCTCAGAACGGGAGCTGCTGTCAGCTAAGAATTCCACATTTCCAGCATCCTCGTGCTTCCTGCTTCAAGTTACCACCTTTTCCCTTTTCAGCAATATGAGTTTTACTAAGTTCCAGTGAAATCCCCACCCACCACAAACCCTGGCTGAGATTTAGTGGACTGTTACTACAGACTAGCCAATTTTTTACCCTGAACTAACACTTCGCCGCTTGGATGGAATTCACATTCCCATTCCCAAATATCTGCTTTCTGCTGCTCTGGAGGTAACTCTGCACATGTGGGTAGAGAGAAAGAAGAGTGTGAGGAGACCTTCTGAGCATGGAGCAGCTGCTGCTGCAGCTCCAGGAAAAAAAAAGGACCAACATTTGCACATCTCTGGGTCAGGATCCTCACTGTTATTCTGAGCTCTTGTCAAAATAATCAGGTCAATGCTGTGCTGCTGCTCAGCAAACAGGGAGCACAGGGGCACTGGAGCTGGAAAATGAGGGAAAAACCCACAAAGCAGGGAAAGAGTCACGAGTGGGGAGATCCCATTGCCCTGAGAGTTCATGGCATTTACCTCTGACAAGTTCTGAGGGGCTCTAATTACACAGGTTTGAACTGCCAGTGGGTTTAGAACCATCCCATAATGAACAGCAGCTCAATCTGATGACAAAGAATACTCAAGATTTCTTTGGTGTCATTGGCAGACACAGAAATTTAGAAACACTTGTCAGACAAATGCTTCAAGAGGTTTTTATTTAATTTTTTTAACAGGGATGAAGCAGCTGCTTAAAGTACAAGGGAAATAACTAAAATGATAAAGTCCTTCTCATCTTTTCAAAAATACAACTACAAACTTACAGTTTGGTCTTTTTTCAACACTTATCCTGCCAAAATCTACAAAAGTCAATTTTAATTTTTTTTTAAGTTTGCTGTGCTTATTTTGGGGCACTCCAACACTTTAGATGGATACAGATTAAATATACCCCAAGAGATGCTCCATTTACAGCTCATTTGTGGACAGTGGCAGATTGTCAGAAGAGAACTCTTAAAATCTGGATGTGTCTCCCAAAACTTCAGAAGAATTTCTATCTGTTCATTGTGTCCTGTTGAAACTGTCATTCCCTATGCTTGCCTAAACCCTTCAGCTGCTTTAGGCCTGTCTAAAACACACACAGGACTAATTAATTCCATCAGCACACTTTTAACAATCAGTTAATTTAAAGCCCTCTCCACACAGCCCATGAAATTTGGAAGATTCAGCCTTTCTTTAAGGATAATTACTATTTTTTTAGCTCAGTACAAAATATTAATTTCCACATTACCCCTTTTTTATGCATTGCTCTCTTTGCAATGAATCTAATTCAGTTCAAATGAAGGAATTAAAGCCTCGTAACTCAGGGTATCTCTAACCTTTAACTGCAGCTGGATGGATGCACACCCAGAAGCTGTGCAGCATCACTGGAGTAACAGCCTGATGAAATAAAATCCCTGAGGATATTCTGGCTTGGACTCCACACCATCCTAACTCCTGGACTGGAACCAGCTGCTTCCCACTGAGCACCTGCCTGCAAAAGACATTTCCCTTTAAAGCAAGGCAAAAAAAGGGAAAAATACCTCAAGGATTTCAGCGTCCAGAACATGCCTGGTACACAAGTCTTGCTCTCTAATACCTCATTTGACTGTTTCCTTTTAATGAATGAGAGTAGGAGAAGATTTAGCATTTAAAAAAGGCTGGGAAGCAGCTTTCAGGTTGTGCGGAAAAGGCTCCAAGGGACACCATCGTGCAGCACTCCAGATTAGAGGAGCTGCTTAAACCCACTGCTGAGGAGTTGTTTTAAGAGTGAATAAACAAATCAAAACAAAAAGGAAAAAAAAAAAGAAAGAACAAGTAAGCCAAGCCAGAGCTACTTAAAACCTTTCAGGAAAGAAATCTGCATGAGCTGATGCAGAAGTCTGCCTGCACTTGCTGTATTTGCTGAGATAATAGTTCCAGCTTCAGGACTATTAAAATCACCCTGGGGGGAAGTGGAAATGGAGCAGATAGGGGTTGTATTGCTGCAAGTTTACAGAACACACTGGCATGGTTTTCTAAACACTGATTAGATGTTGCTTTCCCCATCCTTTAAAACTCCTTGGCTGTGGAGCGCTCAAGTCAGATAAAAAGAGTTGTCAGCTCGGGGTTTGAAAGGCCCCCTTTTCATGTATCCAGGAAGGCTGTCGTTCCAGGCATAACAAATTACTGTAAATTGAGCCTTGGATTGCAGCACTTTGCCCGCATAAGCACTCCAAACAAACCGATAATCTTGAAAGGAGCAGGTAGAGCAGTGTCACAGACTTCCCAAGGCTCCACGCTTCCAAACGCCACGGAATCTTCCTCCTGGAAAGGCTGTGCCCATTTCCAGGAGGGAGGAAAGCTCCCAGAGCACCCCGACTGCTGCCATGTCAGCCAGAGAAACTCGAAAGTTCTGTATTTCAAAAGAAATTTACTCCTATGAAGCCTTAATTGGAGTGGTTTTAAATAAATGAAGGCAGGGTGCTGTGTAAAGTCTTCCAAGCACATGTTTATTCCATGAGGAGCTGGTCCTGCAAGGTCCACAGGATCCACACCTCCCAAAGGCAAAGCAGGGCACACACACTTGTGAAACCCTCTCACTTCATGCTCTTAAATTAGATAGCAAAGCTGGGCTCCAGCAAAAAGAACGCGTGGAAAGGATGCTGGAGAAAGAGTAGGAAAACCAGAACCACTGCTTAGCGCTGCCCTCAGTCAGCAGCTCCTTCCCCTCCTCAGCCACTGCTTCCCACCTCACCACTGTTCCCAGTTCATCCCAGTTCACCCAAGCCTCCTCAGCCACTGTCTCCCACCTCACCACCGTTCCCAGTTCATCCACCTGACTTCTCCACCCCCAAGATTTCTCCTGACCTTGGGCTTCTCCCAATGACCCACTAACACACATAAGAGTGGGTGCTTTGCCAGCACAGCTCTCAGAGATTCTGCAGCTCTCTGGGCCTCTAAAAGAACAAACACCAACAGATCCCAGCTGTGCACGGCCCACTGTTTACCAGCATTGTTCTTCTGTGAGCTGGCAGCAAGATTTTTATCAGGAGCCTCACACATCAAACAGTGCAGGGACAATGCTGTGGAAAGTGAGGAAGTGGATGCTGAGGGAAGGCAAAGCCAAACACTACGGATTTATAAATAGGTTTACATTTCATTTATAAATAGGTTGTAACTTCAGACATTACACAGGCACAGAGCAGTACAATTCAGCTGTGGCGCCAATCAGTGGGTCTGAATGGGGAAATTATTCACAACTCAGTGCAGGAGAGGTTAAGTGGATAAATCATGGAATAGGCTGGGTTGGAAGGAACTTAGAGCTCATCCAGTGCTACCCCTGCCACGGGCAGGGACACTTTCCACTGTTCCAGGTTGCTCCAAGCGCCATCCCATGTGCCTTGGACACTTGCAGGGATCCAGGAGCAGCCACAGCTTCTCTGGGCAACCTGTGTGAGTGCTTTACCAACCTTAATAGAAAAAATTCCTTCCTTTCTTGTCTAAATCAACCCCCTTTTAGTTTAAAACCATCCCCTCTTGTCCTTTCATAACAAAGTTTATCCCCATCTGTTTTACAAGCCCACTTTAAAGGAGCTGAAAATGTAAAATACAGCACAGAAACAAACCATAATGATCTACAGTGCTGCCCTTTATTTTGGCAGCGAGTGCAGGAATCCCCCAAACTGACATCTGCTGGAGCGAGCACTGAAAGCCCTTTCTTTTTTAATAGCAACAAGACAATGAGTGATGTGCGTGTAAACACGGATGAATCCAAGGCAATAAAAGCATTTGCTCCAAATCCTGATTAAAGAACCAAACAAGAGAGATTCGGTAATACAGAGCACCTCTTGAACAAGCTACGCTGTTTTTTCAACATCTTTCCCCAGGTATTCACACTTCATTTTTAAATTGTAGCAGCTCTGAAGTCCTCTAAAATAATCAGTGTCTACTTTGAACAAATGAACCACGTAGTGCCCAGTTTCCTCAACTCCATGGCACAACACAGTTGGGATCTCTCATGATCTCTCATCTTCCTGAGGACAATTAAAGCATGAAATTTTAGAAATTTATAGACAATCAAAGCAGACACCAGAACAGCAGCAAAGCTCATGCATGTGTTCAGGACTCCTGTAAAATCCTAAATCCAAGGGAACCTGTGTGGTCCAGCTGAACTGCAGCCTGGCTTTGCTTCCAGCCCCAAACTGTCAGAAGCCCCAAACCTGGAGAATGCAGCAATAAACACCCATCACACACAGCATTAAACCAGAGTACAGACGACATGTGGGAAAACCTTGAAGTGACCTCCTCCCTGTTTCCCAAAGGGTTATGTATTTCTTTCCCCCCCTCAAACAATTATTCTCAGTTATTCTCAGGCTGGGTTTTAAGTGCAAAGATGAATATTTTGCTTCTTTCAGCTTAACAAGTCAGTCAAGAAGCAGAGCGCTGCTGGAGACAGAAATCTGCTTAGCCAGCTCCACTCCTACCCTCCCTTCTTTCAGTGATAAAAATAAATGTTATAAATTCTCTGATATAGCTAAACCAAAGTCCTACAGCTACAGGTGACAGCAGTGAGGTGACATTACACACCAGGGACACCACAGCCCTGCTTGAGCTGCCTGGTGTAAATTATTCAGGTGGCAAATGGAAATGTGGGACCTACAAACGCTGCAGCCACCTCCCCTCCAGCACTGAAGCCAATAATTACGCCTTGATTCAGGGTATATAAGGCTACCCCCAGTTTGTATCCCGGACTGGAGTTCTTCAGGCGTGTCCTACTGGTTTAACAAGCAATTAGAGATGAAGCTAGAGGAAGTGACCCTAATTGCCTTCAAGAAACAATATTCTGCTCACAGCTCACTACAGACTTCTCACAAGCTGCCAGAGAGGAAAAGCCCAGCTCTGCGCTTTGCACCTTGCTCCATTCTCCAGAAGTTCTGGTCTCCTTCTCCAAAAGTTCTGTCAATTCAACAAAACCCCCCAAGTTCTGCCTCAAAAACTCAGTTCCACAACTGTCTCAGAGCACAGAAAACACATCCTGGGTCGGAGGATGCAGTCAGACCCATGGAATTCAGCCCTCCTCACTCTCTCCTCAGCCAAGAGAGGATTCCCACCTGCCCGTGACCACGTGTTCACCCCAGAACCACAGATCCCCCTTTGAACACTGCTGAAACAGCAACTGTGGATTTTTTAACGCAGAATGCCTCAGCAGTGCTCTCTGTTTCCACCTCTGTTTCCATTCCCCTTAATTCCGGAGCTGCTTGCAAACAGAAGGGAAAACTCTCAGAGGTAAAGGTAAGGGCTAGGACACAAAACTGGTGGCAGAGAAGCAGAGCTCGGGTCAGTGGCTCCTGGCCACGGATGTGTTTCCCACGTGGTGCCAGCAGCCTCCCCAAGCAATGAATCACATCCAAATGAACCCCTGCTCCCCTCCCAGCTCCCAGTCCCGGCCAGGCTGGAGCCGCCACACGAAGGTTGTGAAATCCCGGAAAAGGGCCGGTGCTCACGCCAAGGAAATGACACCACCCTGAGGCACAGCAGAGCTGATCCACACTGAAACACGGGGCAGTTCTTCTGGGGAGGGGGAGATGATTCAGGTTAAACCTCATCACTGGCTGCTAATGAGTTCAGGCTCTGAATTTAATTTTTACAGAGATACTGGAGAGGAATGGAGTGTCTGAGAAGCCAAGTCAGGAACAGCAGTCCCTGTGACGCTGAGGGGTCTGACAACGTCACAAACCTGGGCTTCACTTTTCCAGCCTGGAGCACAGATGATGACTGGAAATGCTGGTAAAAAACTGCATATTTTACTAAGAAAAAGATGTAAAGTCCTGTACAATCACTACAGATTAGCATAATCCTGAAGAAAGCAGTTCCCAAAGGGACTTTGTTCATGTATTTCAATGTTTTTGTAAAGGAGGCTCGGGTTTTTCTTATTCCTTTATGACAAAGCAAAGAGAATTTTTACTTGCTGGACACGCAAATAAACTGATCCAGTTTTAAAATACAGCACCCAAACATTAATTTCCTGGGCCGGTTGAAGAAAAAAAATGTTAATATTGACAGTAAGTTTGGCCAAGCTACACATGCACCTAAAACACTGATGCTGACAGATCCCACAGCATTTGATTAAATGACTGATTAAGGAATTTGGAAGCCAATTTCATGCAATTATTCAGTGCTACCAGCACTGCTCTACAATTTCTGCACAGACCTGAAACAGCAAATTCTCCACTTGAAGCACAGTGAGGAGAACCTGCTTCCCCAGAGATAAAACACGGAAAAGTTTCTTGGAAAAGAACACCCACAGTACTTCAGGAGGGAAGTGGGAGGCAACAAGCACCTGCCCAGTTTCCATCCACCATCCCAACCAAAATCCAGGCAAGCACAGGAGCAAAAATGAATCCAAGGCTGGGGAGGTTTAGCCAGGGTCTCTGAAAACAAATCCCACCGGAATGTGCTCAGGTTTGGCTGCACAGTCACAGGGAAATGCACTGCCTTCCATCTGCCCTCTCCATCTGAGGCTCAGTCAGCTGATCTCAGGAATGCATCCAAAATATTCCACGGACTGAGTCAATCACTTGCCTCTAGGGTGCAGAACTCCACGGCAAAGCCATGACTCACCTCTCACGGCCTTAATCTCACCTGTGTCTGTGATGGGCAATTAAAAAACACAAATTATGCTGAAAAAAACCCCATTTAGTGAGATTAGGGAAGGATAAAGTCCTGGGAAATCTTCTCCCAAAGACTTTCAGTGAGGTCTCCACGGCCAGGGATTTGAAAAGAAGAGATGAATGTCTCATGTTAGGGGTGTTACTGTGAAACTGCAAACACCCAGTTTGCACCGGGTTCACTCCAACTGGGCCTGGAGTTAAACTGGGAAAAGCAATAGGAAAATCCTGCTCCTTTTACACACAGGTGAAAACAGAGCCAGTAAATTGGTGTGCAACAGTCCCTGCTACGATTGCAGAAAGGAGATGGAAAAGTGCCCTTGGAGCAATGAAAACGTGAGACTGTGAAAACCAAACTGCTCAGAGTGGGCAGCCCCAGCCCGATCCTCCGCTGGATTTGAGGAATTCAAGCCCCTGCTAGAGCTCAGACCGAGGGAACTCCTCGCACAAGGTTCTCTGTGCGCTGGACAGGCTGCAATATTTTCCTGTGAGTCAGCCGTGCTCCAGCGCCAGCCCAAGCACTTGCTGGGCTCTATTTACACAGCAGCGTAACTTCATTAAAAATTCTGCATAATCATGCAATTACCAGCCTGCCTCTCTCCCTGGCAGCAGGAACGATCCCTGTTACATGCATCCACGTGGAACGATTGCAGAGCTTTGATAAACGAGTGGAACAACCTTTAAAACGAACTTGGTTATCACAACAACCGACTACGACCTGAGCAGAAGGACAATTAGTGCTCGATAATTCCTTTTCTCTCCGAAAGCCAGCACCCACCTGCCCGAAAAACGTTTCAGGGCACAGGCGGCAGCAGACACACCCACCGGGAGCGCCGAGGTCGCATTTCTGCGGAGCCTCCCGACACCTTTCCCACCGGGATTTCAGCCCGATTATCCCAAATCCCTGCGAGCCCCGGCCAGGCTGGCACCCCGCGCTCAGCCCGCCCGCGGCTCCCCGCGCTCCCCTGGCCCTTCCCCGGCACAGCCGCTCCGCCCCGACCCCCTCAGACACCCGGTGCCGGCGCAGGCGGCGGGGCCTCCCGCAGCGATGGGTTTGAGCCACTTTTGCTGCTCGCACGGCGCCGGGGCGCGGAGGGCGGGCCACCCTCCCGCCGCTTAGCGCGGGGCACAAGGCCGGGGGTCCCTCAGGAGCGGCTGTGCGAGGCCGGGCGGCCGCGAGGGCTCTCACCATGGTACAGACGGCGGCGAGTCTCCGCACCGTCACCAGCGCCTCCATCCGCCCCCGGCCGCCGCCATCTTGGGCCGCGACTGACAGCGCCAGCTGCGCACCCGCAAAGCGGCCCGGCCCGTGCGCCGCCGAAACGGCGCCGCCCGCGCCGCGCAACCACCGTTCCCAGGCGTTCTTGGTCCGGGGGGGACCGGGCTGGGAAACGGGACCGGGATAAGGGATGGGGGACAGGACCGGGATAAGGGATAGGGGACGGGATCGGGATGGGGAACGGGACCGGGATAAGGGATGGGGGACGGGACCGGGATAAGGGATGGGGGACGGGATCGGGATAAGGGATAGGGAACGGGATCGGGATAAGGGATGGGGGACGGGATCGGGATAAGGGATAGGGGACAGGATAGGGATGGGGGACAGGATAGGGATGGGGAACGGGATCGGGATAAGGGATGGGGGACAGGACCGGGATAAGGGATAGGGGACGGGATCGGGATGGGGAACGGGACCGGGATAAGGGATGGCCAGCATGGGGGACAACCCCAGGACGTGGACAGCCCTAGGATATGGGATAGCCCCGGGATGTGGGACAGCCCCGGGTTGCAGAAGCCCGCGGGACCCCTGGATCCGGGAGCCCTGGGATGTGGGGCACTGCGGGACCCCTGGATCCAGGGGTCGGGAGAGGGCTGTGGCAGCGTGGATTCCCTGGGGAGCACCCGAAGTGGCAAGAAGTGCTTCCAGTGGGCACTGCCCAGGCTCCCCAGGGAATGGGCACGGCCCCGAGGCTGCCAGAGCTCCAGGAGCGCTTGGGCAGCGCTGCCAGGGACAGGGTGGGGGTTTGGGGTGTCTGTGCAGGGCCAGGAGCTGGACCGGGTGATCGTGTGGAACCTTCCAGTGTCTGAGGAGGCCACAGGGAAGCCAGAGTGGGACTGTTCCTTAGGAACTGCAGTGACAGGACAAAGGGGAGTGCGTACGAACTGGAAGAAGGGAAATTCAGGTTAGAGATACGGAATAAATTCTTTACTTGAGGGTGGTGAGCCACTGGAACAGGTTGCCCAGGAAGGCTGGGGATGTCCTGTCCCTGGAAGCGTCCCAGGCCAGGCTGGATCGAGTGGGAAACGTTCCTGAGACACCACAGAGCTCACACCGAGAGCAAACACATCTCGGAGGGAACAGCCCGCGGGAAACAGCGAGGCTTGGGCAGAAATACTTGTCAGGGACTGATCCCCATCCAGAGCCGTGTCCAGCCTGGAGGGATCCTGTGAACACTGAAAAGTGTTGGCAGAGAAATTCTCCAGCTTTCTGCAGCACCCTGTGAGAGCTCTGTTTCTCACAGAAACTATGACAAACAGCGCTACGATTTTGTAAGCAGAACTTTCTCTATCTTGCACCTGCAGTTGTTGTGTGGTATTGTTATGATATTGTCTGGGAAAATATTCTGAAAGGTTTTAGCCAGCCTGTACAGGAGGCAGATGGTCGGTGACCAATGACCTTGTGCCATGCTGGCGACCCAAGTTACATAAACTGATTTATAATTAAATAAATGGGTCATTATTGCTCCTGAACTTGTCTGTGTGCCGTTCCTCGCCGCTAGTGCCGCTCACAGCGACAGGATCCCACCCTCTCCTCATTAACCGCTGCTGGAAGCGCTGGGAGGGCGGCTGGGAGCTGCCCGCTCACAATGCCGGCAGTGGCGGGGCTGTTTCCACGCTGCAGCCCTGGCAGTATCCGCGGGGAAGGGAGAAGGTTCCGTTTCCAAAGCAGAAACTTTTTTATGAGGCCGAGATGTTTGCATTCTATTTGAGCCGCTCGCCCGCAGCGATGTTCTCGTACACACGCTGGGCTTTTCCACGTCATCTACTGTGGATGCAGAAAAGCTTTGGTAGAGAAATCTTTCAGCTTTCTGCAGCATTCTGGGAGAGCTTTGCAGTTCTCACAGAGGCTGTGAAAAACACTGCTATGGGTTTTTGTAAACTAACTCCTTATCTTGCACCTGGGTTTGTTATGCAGGATTGTTGTGGTTCTGGCCTCCTGATATTTTGGAATAAGTGTCTTAGAGCTTGACCAACCCCCTCAAGGGGTGGATGGCCGAGCACCCAACTGTCTTATGCCATTCAACACACTCTTTGCGAACCCTGTTATAAAAGATGAATTAATTAATTAATAAAGGTCAGAACTGCTTTTCCCTTCTGAACTTACTCGTGACATTCCTTGCCGTCAGTGTCACTCACAGCGACAATCTACGACAGGCTCCCCAGGGACAGGCTTCAGGAGCACAAAAAAACCCCAATCCTTACAAAATATCCCAAAAGGGCCATGTGCTCCTTAGAGGGTTGCCATGAATGGCAGTGCTTCAAAATTAGGGACAGGAAATGCAGAAATTGCGGAATCTGGACAGTGTTTGACCAGATTGAAGAACATATTTAAATGTTCATCTCTCTCGCATCCCAAAATAGAATCAAAGATGATTTATCACAGCTGTCGCAGCAGCATCTGAGGACATTTCCTTGCCCTTTGGCCTCAGGATCAGAACAACGTGGTGCTGAGTAGAATGATGAGGCAAAAATTGCGGTCTTGTCCCCAGATGTCTTCAGAGGTCACTGCTGGGGCACAGAGATGCACTTTAAATTCATGTAAACTCAGCAAGGTGGAATCCTGAGCACACAGACAAAGGCTGGTTCTTCGAGCACACCACACTCCTTTCTGTTCCTTTCTTACCTCCTCCTCTTTCACCTTTCCCAGCTTTGAGGTATTTGGTTACTGGGAGCAGAAGGGTGGTTAAAAGACAATTTTTGTGGAGCGCAGCGTGAGAAGTGACCTTTGGGCCCCAAGTTTGCAACAAAGAGGGGCAGGGAGAGCTGCAGGGATCGACGTGCTCTTGGTTGGAGTCAATCCAGGGATGTGTGCACGAGCCACCAGCCTCGAGTTTTGTCTCAGCATCTGCCCCAGCCCCCAGCATTTCCCCACAGCCACATTTCCCATTTCTGCTCGGACAAAAGCCCTGTTTTGGGGGCTGACTTGGACCCATCCAAGTCCCCAAACATCAATGTATTCTATGAAAGATGTAGCAGAGGCAAATGTAATGGTTACAAATGGACTTCTGGAGGGAAAATCATTTCTGCCAGCACTAGGCAGAAGGGGAAACATCTTCCCAATATGTCAGGATCTTAGCAAGGTCCCTCTGGCTCTGCTCATCTCTTGCTCCTTTTGTACAACGCGTGAGGAATAATTACAACCAGTTTTAAAGCACTCTGACGTCCTCCCGTGACAGGCGCTATGGTCATGGCAAATATTTTTATTTTTAGCAAGCTTCGTCTCTGAAGATGTCTAGGAGGGCCAACAACAACATAAATAGAAAATCTTATAACAAACAGAGCCAAAAGCAACACAGAGCAGTAAATAAATCTGCAAAAGATTTGGTGTGGAAATAACAATCTCTGTGCACCAGGCAAAGGCACAGATCTTTGCGTGAGCGACCCGAGGGGTGCTAAAGTGAAACCTCCAGAACTGCCCAAATGTTTCCAAAGTCGCTCTCGGCTTTGCAAACATTCCCCCTCTAATTTAAGCTATTGTTCTTCCAAGAGAATTTGAATTTAAAACATGGGTTTCTTGGCTAAATATAAGTCCATTGTGCACAAACAATGACAATCTCCTTTGAAAACAATTGTTCTTCTGCATGCCAAGGGTTATACAATCTCGGAGAGTGTGAATCCTTCTGCGTGGCTTCACTCACTGAAAAGGCTCTTCTGGCAATCTGGAAAATCAGATAAGGGCCACGTTTGAAAACCTCTGGGTTTGATTCTGTATTTTACTTGAGTCCTTTCAGAATCAGAGCCTGAAAGTTAAGAGGAGGGGGGAGCTTGAGAATAGATTGAAAACTTTGGGAGAAGTTTTATTTGTACTAAAACCTCTTCTCTCTGCACAGAGATTCCTGCACACAGTGGAACAAGCTTTGGGGAGAAGCACGAGAAGCCTGGGCTGGTGCAGAAGCAATTCAGATTGAACCATGTTAGCAAAGGAACTGGAACTCCACTGGTCTGCTTCCAACATGCAGCCTAAAACTGCTTTCACATTTGTTTTAAGCAACCAGAAGCTCTCAGAGCTGCCAAAAGCAGCAGTTCAACATTTCCTCCACCACTGCTGTCTCATTCCTGCCCCCACACATCCCCTCTCCCGTGTCAGCACCAGATCCATCCCTGCAAGCACATGGGGAGCAGCTTCCCTGTCCCTCGTCACGCAGCAGCTGCTCCGTGCCCGTGCTTGGGACTCCTGATTTTCGCGTGCCACATCCCAGCTCAGCATCGTTTGAGCACAGTTTGCATTCTTTTTGTCTGCCTCACATTAATCCAGCCCAAAGCTCACCCTCCAACTTTACGTGCCTCTGGCTGACTCCCTTTTGTGTTCCTCAGCGCCACATTTGGTTACCCAAAACGATTTTAACTTCTTTTTTTCAGTTGGATGTACCTCCCTCTCGGAGCAAGCCAGCAGAGCCGTTTTCTTCCAGGAATGTCTTTGCTCGTATAGAATATTCTTCACGATCTTTCTGAACTTATCTGGCTTTTTTTCCCTGGGCTGAAGCTCTCGTGGCCACCTGGAAGCTGACAGATCTATGACTGTTTGGTTCTGGAGGAGGGCTATTGTGATGAATGTTTTGATATTACTCACCAACATATGCTTTTAATAGCAAATGCCAACAGAGGTTCCAGCACTCAGAGAGGCAGACAGTGACTTACTGCTGCTAACTAATCCCAAATTCATCACTGTCCAGCTCAGTAACGCATTTCAAAGTGCTGCCCTAGTAATTGACCACAAGATTTGGAGCTTTTTTCCCTATTCCTCCTCTCCTTTTTGCCTCTTCTTACAAAACTCGTGTGAGATTAAAGCAGCCCGGTAATGAAATTTCCTGGAAAAGATTTTTTTTTTTTTTCCAGCATTTGGGGTTTTGCAAAAATCTGGAAGCAAACTGACACTGGAAGATTTGCAAACCATTCCCACAGGAGCCATGTCCCAGAAGACACAGGATCTGGCAGCTCCCTCGCAGTTCCATCAGCTGCATCAGCCTCCAGATATTTTTTCCACCTCTTCATCAGCTGCCAGGATGGTCAAAGGAACAACACCGGGAGCTTGCAGAGCATCCCTGCACAAATTCTGCTGCACAAGGAGCTTTTAGAGGGGAAACGGAGCCTTGGGAAAGTGACATGTCCATAAATCTTGGGATTCTTGTGCTGATTTCACTGCACTGCTGTGCCCCAAGGCTGGATTTTCCTAAGGGCAGTTCACACTCAGCACATCCTCTGTGACGCTGGTGTGGAAAGTGGGATCAGTGCTTTGGGAAGGGGCAGTGATCCAGAGCTCTGCCCTGATTTCCCATCCCCTGGGAACCCACCCCTGGCTCTGGACCCCGCTGGGGAGGGCTCAGGTGTGTGCTGTGGGTCAGAGCAGAGCCGTGAGAGCAGCTGGGCACAGAGAGGCTTTTTGGTGGCTGCAGCCTCTCCAGAGTGAGCCAAGCCTACCTTGTGCCTGCAGGAAAACTGCATCCCCAGGTCTCCATGAGCTGTGGGGGGATTATCTTGCCCTCCATTCCCATCCTTGGCTCCCACACCGCCTGACAGAGTCCATGTGCCAGCCTTGCCCCCGCTGCTGCAGACCCCTTCCGAGAAGTTTTTCCAACGATGAATGCTCCAGCTACGTTATTGTTTTAGTTTCATTTACATCTGTTTCATATTATTTGCAGTTTTGCTTTGTCTGGGTCACTCCCTCCCCTGTGTTCTTCCCTCCCTGTTATCCCAGAGAACTGAGAGCTGATTGTAGCCAGTGTTCAGTTACAGGCTGTCATCCCACAGACCCTGCAGCCGCCAGCTGCCCTAAAACCCCGCTCAGTTTTCCTAGAGAAGCCATTCTCTCTTCATTCCCTCTGCTGGCTCGCCCCACTGAAAGGCACCGAGTCCTTCCTCAGCTTCCCAAGTCTGTCATCAGCCCCAAATTCACTTTCCCATGTTTGGAGAGCCTGCAGTGTCCCACCCCAACGCTGCCCCACAGCATGCACCAAGCAGCAGATCAAATGTGTCCCGGAGGATTCATGTGCCAGCTGGGATTTGGGAATACCCCACAGCTGCCTGAAGACTCGGAGGGAGGGGGGATGGAAATGTGTTTGTTCTCCTGAAGAGCAGGGTCCCATCGGCTTCAGGGGGCAGCACACAATAGCCCAGGGAGAACAACAGAGCGTGGAGCTGGAGCCGATTGAGAAGGCAAAGGAACTGGACAGGCAGAACCGGGTTATTCAAAGCGGAATTAGAGCAGAGCATGGGGGTGGCTGTACCGCGCTGGAAGCGCTCCCGTGACGGCTGTAAAGCCCCCAGATCAGGGTTTTTAGCAGCCAGCCAAGGGACAGCACGTCAAGCAGGCCGTGGGGAGGGATAAAGGGCGAGGAGCGCTGGATGCAGGCGCAGCTCCCTCGGTGCCCGGCTGCAGGAATGTGCCGCTCCCCCTTGTGATTGGCTGCGGGATGCTGGAGTCAGTTTTCACGGGGGCTGATCAAAAAGTTCCCTTTGGCTCTCCGAAGTCGCTGTCTGAGCAGAGGCATCGGCTGGAGGAGGCCGGGCGCTCTCCCATTCCTCGGGAAAACGGCTTCAGTGGGATGAGAGCGCTTCTCCCTCCGAGGGAAGCCAGCCGGGAACGGGCGCCGAGGAGCCGAGCTCCCGCTCTCCCCCCCCGGGCCGGGCTGAGCAGCCATCCCTTCTGGCATGCGTCTCATCCCTGAGGATACGATGTCTCAGTACTCCACCAACTTCCTGCTGCTGCCCATTCCGGAGTACCCCGTGCTGGACTGTGCGCCCAACAAAATCATCAAGCTCGTGGTGCTGGGCGGCAGCAGCGTGGGCAAGACAGGTAAGTCCCAGGTGTGTTCCCTGCTTTTCCTTACAGCTGCACTGCCGAGCTCCTTCGCTCCCCAGGCAGACCCAAAACTGTGACATTTGTTGCAGCTTAACTATTTCAATTTACCTTTTTTTTTTTTTTTNNNTTTCTTTTTTTTTTTTTTTTTTTTTTTTTTTTTAAAGAAAAGGCACAGGATAATTTGGGAGGCAGATGTGCTGTCGCTGTGTGAGCAGCCAGCGTGAGCCAGCAGCGAGTTTTGTACTCAGAAAACTGTTCCGCTTGGTTCTACCTGGTCTTGTGCAAATCATTTAGCTGTGGCTAAATTTCCACACCCCAAAAGTGGGGCTGGTGGCTTTTTTCCTCCTGCTGTAAATGCTTTATGCTGTGCAGACAAATCACAGCGTGCGAGGCGTGCCTTTATTATTCTCCAAAGGAGAGGGAAAGAACGGAGGGTAAAGAGTGCATTTGAATGTATAGCCCATGATTTCAAGAATTATTAAGAGCAGATCAGATTTATTACATCTGTGGCTCCATGGGATTCAGCAAAATGTTTGATTGTTTTGGCTTTGAAGCAGCCACATCTTCATATTATTTTTAAATAGTTTGTTGAAGACAGCTGCACAGGCAATTTCATCTAAGGGTGCTCAAGGGTGACCCAGTATCACCGTGAGAAAAATTATTGCTTGAAATGAAATCTATGATAAGAGTTGTTTGCAGAATAAGCCATTTTATTTAACTATTATTGTTTTTGCAAGGTACTAGGAATCTGCTGAGATCAAAGCACTACAGGAATACAAGTTACTGGTGCCACGATGGGATTTAAGTGTTTTATCAAGAAAAACAAAAAGGTTCTAATCAAAGAGTTTAGGAAAGCAGCACAGGTTAAGGTGAATAAGAAGGCCCAGGGTGCTGCAGCGTGACCCAAGTGTGCAGCGCACATGGAGTTTGTTTGCTGGGTGTGATTAGATATCACTAATGGGTTTCAGGAGGGTTTTTAAGGCTGGAGAGAAGCATTCCATCCTCATCCAGCCTGACTTCTTGCATGACATAAAATGCTTAAATTTGGATTAGTTGCAATCTGCTGGCTTGTTACGCTTTTTCTAGATTATTTCAGAGCAAAGCACAGATTGTTTTACCTGCGATCACAGGGAAACAAGCTCCCTATCCCACGCTGAGCTGCCACCCTGAATCTGAGGGCTCATTTCCAACACAAGCTGTGAAAAACTCTGTGTTAGGTATCCCAGCCTGGCCCCAGATCTTTGTCTGTGAGCGTTGAGAGCAGCTTTTGCAGAATAACATGTGAGCAGTCCAGAGATTAACTCGGTCTCGTGCGAGACTCCTCGCTGCAGGAAGATGTTACACGTGTTGTGCAAGGATGCATCTGGGTTCTCATTAAGGACCCGTCTTTTTCTCGTTGTTTTGCAGCCCTGGTCGTGCGCTTTCTCACAAAGAGATTTATTGGGGACTACGAAGCCAACACTGGTGAGTTCTGCTCTCCCCGGCAGCGCTGCGGAGAGTTGGAAAATAAATCCACTCTGTTTTGTGACTGGTGCACATTACGGGAGAGCCAAGTGGTGTTAGGTGTCCATAAGGTGCATATTTTCAGTTAATAGCCTCGAGCTATGAAAGCCATAAATCAAAGGCTCATTATTTATGATCCTTTCAGCTGGTTTTTTTTTCCCCCAAGCTGATGGAAAAGGATCAGAGTAAAAGGTTTGCTTGGGGACATACCTATAGTGAAACACAGGCTCAAGGAACAACCTACACATCAGCTAAACCACAAAACCCCAATGCTGCTCCCCCTTCTCCCAGGGAAGGCAGAGGAATTCCAAAGGGTGTAAAAGGCAGTTTGGATCTTTTCCTGTGCATTCCCTTTTTTTTCAGGGGCTATTATAACCAGGGAGACTTTGAAATTGAAGTCTTCTCTCCATGAGACAAGCAAAGCAACCCTTCATTCCTAGTTTAATCCAGAGGGAGTGTTCACGTGAACTGTTTCATTCAGACTCTGTTCCAAGCCCTGATTTGGCCAGGGTTGTAGGATGGATCCATGCTCACCCCTACTGCACATCCCACACATTGGCCACCTCACAGCTTTGGGGTGAAGGTGGGCAGGGTTCTGACAATGCTTCACTTTGGAGATGCCTGCTGAGCTCAGGACGAGGAGCGGGCAAGGAGGGAGCAGCACGAGGCACCTTTGATCTGAGGAAACAATCTGAAAGCTCCTCCTTCCAGCTCCCCCTCGCTGACCCCAAGTAACCCTGATGGCTGGCTGCACTTTTTGCTCCTTCTTTTCTGTCACCTCTTCTCCGGGAGGTTGTCCATCAAGCGGGACCTGGGAGCTGAGCAGGGACTGCTGCCAGAGCAGTGCTGGGAACCACGTGCTTTTCTCATTAAGCTCCCAGGCCCACGGCCACGCTGCGGGAGAACGGAATATGGCAGCGATAAGGAACAGGTGGCGGTGCCTTTGGGATCACTCGGCCGTGCTTCTCCCTGTTCCTGGCATCATCGGGCAGAGCAGGGGCAGTGCCTGGCAGCACCTGCTCTTTGTTCTGCGGGGCGTCATGGAACGGGAATAAGGAGTTGTCTGGCCTTGGTTTAGGGGTGCAGGATCTTCCCATAAAACCATCTTTACGGCTTAAAATCAGGTCTGTTTTAAAATGCAAAATACATCCCACCAGGGCTGGATCCCCTCACAGTATTAAACCGTGATATGACAATGTTGGATTCCGTGCTAAATTCCCTTGTGTTGAAAATGTTCTATGAGCTCAGACTCTTTTCCGCTGGAATAAAATCATTTGTTCCCTTGAAACAAAGCAGATTTTCAGAAGTGAGGGCATTACTGCCACTAGCTGGGCTCCCTGTTAATCTGAATTCCTTACTCTCCAGTGATGGATTTGTCCACGTTTGACATTGTTCTGGAGGCAGCAGTGACAATTGTATTGGGGCAGGACAGAAGGGCTGTACACAGCAGCTGTGGATTAGCATTTCTCACTCCCCCACGTGACTTGTGTTAAGTTCTAAGGAAACATGATGAAATCAACCTCTGGAGCTGTCCTTGTCACAACCACAGAGAGTTCAGAAGAGCAAGACTTAAATTTTCATTGTCACTTAGCTCACACTGCAGTAACAAAATAAAGTTCAAGCCCAGGATAGCAGTGCTTAGATCAGAGCTAGATCAGGCCTAGGTGGGTAGAAGTGGCACTTGGCTGTGAATATGTGTCCTCCAGACTAACCAAAGTCAGGTTTAAAGTGTCCAGTCTTTGGGGATTTCAACCAAACTCTGCTAAAATCACACAAACCCCAAAGAGCACCTGGGGGATTCGTACCCAGTCACTCACTCTGTGTCCAAAACTGGAGCAGTTTCTTTTTTTAAAAGGCTTTCAGAAAAATGCAGCAGGAAACACTCACTCCTTTCACAGGCCACACCTGGATGTCTTTGTTTGAGATCATAAAATGTGAGCTGCACTTATATTTAAAGTGAATATGGATTGAAAACCTGAATGGGATTTGTGTGCCCACTCTGAGTACGTGACTCAATGCCAAGTGGCCCTGTCCCGGCCCCCAGGCTGGCTGTACATTCAGAACAGGTCCCCACACAGCAAACACAGCCCCACTTTACTGAGCAAACAGCCACTCAAACGCTCCAGGGCCGTTCACTGTTCTCTAGGCAGCTCCACATCCCAAACCTCAGAACTCTGGATTTCTACAGTCCCGTTTTGCCTTCCCTTTGCACTTTTGGTTCCCTGTTACAGTCCCTGACTAATGATGTTCCTTCTCCACCAGGTGCTTTGTATTCCAGGAAGTTCACCATAGATGGGGAGCAGATCTCTCTGCAGGTGCAGGATACTCCCTTTGTCTCACTGGAGGTAAAACAACTGCTCTGTGCTTTTCAACACTCTTCTTGTCTCGTGTTTGTTGCCAGCACTTCCATCTGCAATTAACTCCACTGAGCAGCAGGAAAATACCTGGGCTCAAACCCAAGACTAATCAAGGTACCTTAAACTCCACCAAAATGAGCTCTTGAAGGTGTTAAATCAGGCTCCTTCAAGACTAAGTCAAAATTAAAACAAATCTCTTCCCAACATGTTTCTAAACAGCAGTAAAATCACAATGTGGCTCACTCCTTGATTGTTTTATTTTCTGTCAAGTGGTTTCTGTTCCTGCATGGCAGGGAACTCACCTGCCCAGAGGCCCAGCTGGCTCATCTTGGACCTTCCTCCACACCCAAAGTCTCTCAGATTTAGAGAAGTGTTTCTTTCCAAGGGGCCAGGCCTCACAGCAGTTGTCATTTCCAGCTGTGGTGCTTTGCACTGCCTTCCTTACTCTAGTTTTAAATGTAATTAATTCCTTTTTTTTTAAGGTGTTAGCACTTATCACACTCCTTTTTCTCTCAGTGTTTTAGATAGTTGGACTCGATGATATTAAAGATCTTTTCCAATCTTATTGATCCTATGCTTCTATTACATTCTAGATTTAATATTCTACTAGGAACCTCCTTCTAGAAATACTTTTCCGAGCAGGATTTATGATGTCTCTCCTTGAAGATCTGCTTCACATGCAGAACAAGAGGATGAAAATAGTGTCAAAGCAGCAGGAAATGTAGTGAAATTCGGGGTTACATGAATGGTGGAAATCTCATGAGACTGATCATTCCAATTCCATGATAGAATTAGGTAATCTCATTGCACCACCGAGCCTAACCTTCTAGGTGTGGCCTTAACCTCAGTCTGAACTTAGACTCGGCCGAATAAATGTCAGGATGGGAATACCACCTTCTCTCCTCTTGTGTCAGGCTGCTCCTGGACAGCTCTGCACCCCCTGTTCCACCTGCACAGACCCCCATGTGCAGTTCTGTGCTGTAGGACTCTTCCATCCCGAGTACAGAACGGGATGAGCGAAGCTCCTGCAGTTCCCATTTCCAGCTGCTCTGATGACTGGAAGTGGATTGAAGGGGAAAGCTTCGCTGAAGTCCCACTCTCTGCTGTTCTGGGGCGCACAGAGCAGAGGGCAGGAGCCCTCATTTGCTCCGGACACTCAGAAGCAAACAAAAGCTGCAGTGGAAGCTCTCCAAATATTCAAGTGGGATTTGACAGCACAAAGGCCTTTGCCAGCTTGCCCTGCAAAGAGGAGCTGTGGGGGGTGATTGGGCACCACTGGGATTGCCTGATAAACCCTTAACAAAGGGAATCCCCTCTCTCTTCTGTCCCATGGAGAAAGGAGGGAGTGGAATAATTAAACTCCCTTTTCCAGACCGGATAGATGCTGCTTTCCTGTTTAAATTAATACTGTGCCCTACAGTCCAGTGGCTCTAGAGCTGCACAAAGTTCAGTCGAGCCAACAGCTGAGGTTTCTTAGTCAGAAATCATCTTAATTTCATTAGGAAGGAGTTTCATTTTCTTTGTCCCTGTCCAAGGCCTGTGCTGTCCCAAGATCTCCCTCAGACACGCTTATCTCCCCCTGTATCTGTCTGCTTCGAATGATGTATCTGCACTAATTGAAGGGACTGTGTCAGAACAGGTTAAGACTGAGAAAAGGTTGGACTTTTTATTAAAATCCTTAAGGAAGAGAGTTTCCTGCACTCTGCAGGCGGAGCACAGCGTTTCAGGAGGAAATCATGTGGAAACCCTCGGGATTCAAGCCCCCAGAAATGTGAAAGTGTAAGAGAGAAACAGAAGCAGATGAGTGGCTTTGTTGGGTGATTCATTGCTGCTTGGCCTATACACTGCGAAGGCCTGTGTGTTTCAAAATTCATTCTGGAGCAGAGATTTCCATTTAAAAAGTCACCCTTTAGCCTTTGCTTTCCTGAATAAAGCATTCCGCTTGGGATTATCCATCCCTCTCACTCCTGGGTGGGCCTAGCTGGGGTAGCAGAGAATTTCTGCTCATTAGGGCTCTCTGACTGTGCACCTTCTCCAAACCCATTTTCAAAGCTTGCCAGTGCAATTAGTTCCTTTTTTTTTGCCGTGAAAGGGTTTTGCTGGTGAAAAGAGGCTTCCAGGACATGGAGAGTGGCTAATTATCCCCAGCCTGGCTACAGCCCAGACCCCAACAGTGCAAATTGCCCTTCTTCCCACAGCCTGCCCCGGCCTGGCTGGAGTTCACTCTCATTAACCTTTCCAGACAGGCTGCTGGGCAGCATCCCTCTTCATCATGTTGGGCTTTGGGGTTTGAGTGTTTTGGGGAGGCGTGATAAGAGCATCTGATAAGCAATTTCACTGCTCACAGGGTTTAGCTGTGAGCTGGCAAGGGCAAAGAGCCTCAAGGTGTCTCTGTGGGCAATAATGAAATATTTACAAAGGGCATTTGGTTGGCAGAACTCCTGAGGAAAGTTTTAAGCCGAATTTACACTCTGACCCTTCAGAAATTCTGCTTCCTCCTTCTCAAAGAAGAGCTTGCCAGTAGTTCTTCTTTTACTGTCTGATCTACCAGAGGAAAACGGATCGGTTTTACTCATTCTTTTCCACCTCTGCTTTCTGAAGTTAGGCTTTATAATTCATAAATAAAAGTGATCTAAATAAATGATTCTAAATAAAATTATTCTAAATAAAAGCATCTGTTTGGGGAGAGTGCTGAGCACTAAATTATGTTAAAATTAATGTGAATGGCAGATACGTATTCTACAGATTAATAGATAATGGAACATGTTTTCTCTTAGTCTTACTGAAGTTGATGAAAATTTCTTGGGTACAATTTCGCAACAATAATAAAAATTTGAGCTCTGTGTTTGTGATGTTGAACCCCCCTTAAAATAACGCAATTTCCACCAGCTTCATGAAGAGCTGTACACAGAATATGACACAAAAAAAAATCACAGCATTCCAGAAATGCTGTCATATTGACAGGAATGTCAGTTCTTCCAAACCAAGCATGGCTGCAGCAGGCATCTCCCTCTCTGGCTGGGTTATCCCTATCCCAGCAGGGATAACAAAGAGGAGAGGATTAGCTGGAAATAGCTTCCTCTTGGCAAGTGAGCTGATCTCTTTTCAAGCCCACAGTGTTGTGTTTGGCTTTGTAATCCCAGTGCTGGTGGTTGTTGGGGCTCTGAGTAGGAGTGGTGATGGAATCAACAAATGTGTGACCAGCAAAACATGATATAAACCCATCCCTGCTCCAAAAATCCAATGTGATTTCACCTGATCTTGAGTTGTAGTCATTGGGTCTTTGTAGGAAATTGCTTTTTTCAAAACAGCTTTGACTATCTGGAGACCTGCAAGGCAGGAAAACCTGGCAGGCTTCAGCAGACTGAGTTAGTGAGAGCCTCTGTCCATGGAGACGTTGAATAAAGGATTGGAAAAAGCCCTAAAAGTCGCCTTGGGGGACAGCTGTTCACTTGTCACAGTGTGACAAACCTGATGGATTTTTAATGCTCTCGCTGTGCCCGTCACAATTTCATCCACAATAAGAATGTGACTGACTGGTTGGGTACAAGAGAATACAGAACTAACTTTTCAAAGCAGTATTTTGGCTCTTCTCTTCAGCCAGTTTGCTCTGACCCCTCTCCACTCCATGTTACTGCTTTCCTGCAGTGTGGGATCACAGAATCATGGAATCCCTGAGGTTGGAAAAGACCTCCAGGACTGAGTCCAACCCACGACTGATCCCCAGTCCAGAGCACTGAGTGCCACATCCAGTCATTCCTTGAACATCTGCAGGGATGGGAACTCCAACACCTCCCTGGGCAGCCCCTTCCAGTGTCCAATCACCCTTTCCATGAAGAAATTCCTCCTGATGTCCAACCTAAACCTCCCTGGTGCAGCTTGGGGCTGTTTCCTCTTGTCCTGTCACTGGGAGCAGAGCCTGGCCCACCCTTGCCTACAACCTCCTTTCAGGGAGCTGTAGGGAGTGACAAGATCCCCTCTGAGCCTCCTTTTGTCCAGGCTGGACAACCTGGCACAGTGTTACCAACACTGGGAATCCCACTGGGACATCCAGAGAGGTTTCTGGCCGTACATTAACAAACAGTTCAAGCTGAGCTCTGTCTGGGGCTCTTTGCTCTCTCTGCTCCCTGCTCCGTGTTCCCTGATGCCCAAATCCTGTTGTTTTGCAGGACGACACGGACACCATCTGCTGCCAGGAGCAGATAAACCGCTCGATCTACTGGGCCGACGGCTTCGTGTTCGTTTATTCCATCACGGACTACGAGAGCTTCCGCCTGCTGCGGCCCCTGCACCAGCACATCCGCAGGATCCACCCCAACGCCAACATCCCCCTGCTGCTCATGGCCAACAAGGGCGACCTGCTGCGGGCCAGGCAGGTGTCCTCCAAGGAGGGGCTGCAGCTGGCCAGCGAGCTGGGCGGCACTTACAGCGAGGTGTCGGCGCGGGAGCACTGCGAGGGCGTGCACGAGGCCTTCCAGCAGCTGTGCCAGGAGCTCAGCAGGAGCAGCGGCAGCTGCAACGGCGAGAAGAGGAGAGGGCTCCACCTCGTGCGGCCCAAGTCGCCCAACATGCAGGACTTGAAGAGGCGTTTGAAGCAGGCTCTGACTTCCAAAGGCAAATCTGCCACCACGCTTTGATGCGGCCGGCAGGAATTGTGTTGCAGAGCCCTGGATAAAAAGGGCAACAAGCTGGGAAGAAAGGGCATCAATTCAGCCTCAGGTTGTGTGAGAGACTCTCCCATTTTGTCTTCACATCATCCTCAAAAAGCCCCCGCTCATTCAGCAAAGGACCTCGCAGGATTTGCTCTCTGGGGCAGGAATTTCAAAACAGTGGTTTAAGAAATGAGATTGTCCCAAATTATTTCTTTTTTTTTTCTTTTGAAAGGGGTGCAGTCAGATATCTTAGTGGTGAAAAGTGGGGTTTGTTAATGAGAGTAATGAAATCCTGCTTTTAAGAGATGTGACTTCCCTTGGGAATGGTTGTATTCCCAAACACAGACAGTGAACTACAGCAGGACATGAGGAGAGTGACGGGAGCTGTCCTGAGCGAGCAAAATGTACCAGATTTGCTTCTTTGCAAGACTGGAAAATAAAGGCAAATTAAATGAATTAATTCATTTAAATGAAGAGCATAAATAGTGAAAAGTATTAATTGGAAGAAAGAGTTCTTAGCAGTGGGGAGAGATTTGTTCATATGCAAGCTTTAGCCTTACAGCATCTCTTTAAAGGGAGATTTTTTAAAAAATCACAATTTTTTCAATTACTTTTGTTAAAAAGCACATTGATTTCTTCTGAAAGTGATTATTTGGGCAGAATACAAACTTGTGGCAGCATTTTGTAGTGACATGACATTTTTCGTTTTTCTGAAGGTTTCTTATATGGCAAAAGGGAAAAATAGATCAGAGTGGTTTAAAACCTGCCCTAAAATGGTCTGCACTGATCAAGAGCAAGGAGATCACCTAAAACTCTTAATTTCATTTTCCAAAACTAGTCAGACTTCAAGTTCAAAACACTTTTAAAGAAACAAAGCCTGCACATGAAGTACATTTACATCATTAGGTTGTTTGGGTTTTTTTTTTTTAAGAAGAAAAGGTTTTATGATGCCTGAAATTTTTGGCTTGGCGAATTCATTATTTTGGCTCGGGGAGTTCATTATTTTGCTGTTTGAGTTCAACCCAGAGTTCCCTGAGCAGCTCCCAGAGCATCCCAGCCTGTCAGGACATGTCCCAGTGGCAGCGTCTGGTTGTGCCTCCGCACGTCCAAGGATTGGAGGCTGTATCCCGTGAGCTGATTTATGGGACCAGTAACAACAGCACGGAGCACCCAGCACTCTGTTCTTGGTGAGAGTGGGGAGGAACGGGCTCGGACCATGGAAAATTCATGAAGCACCAAGCTTTTCTTCAAACAGACCAGATGAGCAATTCAAGGACCATGAAATGAAGTCGAGCTCAGTGATTTATACTCAGGGACACAGGAGGGAAACCCGAGTTTGATGGATATGGAAGAACACTCCCAGCTGCAGTTTCATCTGGCAAGACTGAGCTAAATCAACCTTCTCCTCATTAGGAGCAGCAAAAATGGAAATCGAGTCTGATGAGTATTTGTACAGCTCAGGGCTTTAAAATGTACTTTGTATTTTCTGTGCCCCTATATTAGACAGCTCTAGCCGTGATTTTCCTTATCACCTGGATTTGCCTTATCTCCAGCTCACTTTCTGTTTTATTTATTGTTTTCCACAGCTGCTCATCTGAAAATGTCTTGTGTTCTGATTCATTTAAGAGTTTTTTATTCCCACAAAAGACCTGCACCTGTTTTTAGATTCAGTTTCAAGTGGTAGTAGGAGGGGGAAAGTTGGATCATCCAAACAGGGACTCAAAGGATATCAGGGAATTTCTACTTTTGGTTCTGGTTGATTAACAATTTGGTGTTTGAGCAGTGTCATTAATCATCCCAGGCACTTTGGTTTTTATGGCGCAGAATTTCAGTGTTTTCAATCAGTAATGGCACAGCTCAAATATTGAATGTAAAGATTCAATAGCTCAAATATTGAATCTAGAGCTTCAATGGCTCAAATATTGAGTCTAAGGATTCGATGACATGAAACAGAGCAGTTTGCAAGACACACAGAAACTGAAGTATTTTTCTGTTGGGAAGACGATCACCAATTTTGAATAGCAATTAGCAATTTTACCACTCCAGTACTGTGTAACAAGGGCTAAATTTGCTGAAGACAATTTGCTGACATTGGTTTCCATGAAAGACTAAGAGTGTTTGTGCTCCAGCTTGTTCAATTCATTTGTATCTTCCTCCTTCAGCTGGAATCCTTTCTGCTTTGGGAAGAAATCTCACCAAAATTCAAACCTGTCAATGTTTTATTTTCATTAGTCATTAATAAAAACATGCAAGGTCTTCCCTGAGTAGTGAATAAAATGGCTCCTGTACGTGTCACATATTTAAATGTTCCTTGTTCACACTAAAATGTATTCTTTTCCCTTCTTACAACCCAGGACACCCTGCTTTGGAAGTGTTCCTAATGTAAGGAAATATTCCTTATGCAAATAAGTATTCCCACATTCCTGTGGGGGGGAAAAAAATCTACATTTTGGCTAAAGCCAAAAAATATTGAAACATTTAAGTTTTCTCTTAGGTACTAACACGTGGCAAACATTTATTCTGCTATGGTAACTTCAGCATTTCCTTTGTTCATTGACCAGGAGTACAAATACTGGTTTTAAGCCAGGACTAACCATCTACAGAAGGCAATAAAGATCAGTATTTTTATTTGGGGCGCAGTAGTTGAGCCCCAGGACACCTCACTGTGCCCCAGAGGCAAGGCTGAATGGCAGCACAAAAAGCAGGGAGAAAAGAATGCTACAGAATTAAGTGCCTAAAAATAATCCTGTACAAGATCAAAGTTTAGTCATGTAGAACCTGATCCTGAATTAGAAACTTCAGGCTGCCAGGGGAAAACACATATTCTACTGAAGGTTTAAAATTAACCCTCTAGAGACAAAGTACTGCCATAAAGTCAAGAGGAGAGAGAAAAAACAGAGATTTAAGAGTGTGGGGTGATTTTTGGATATCAAAGAAAATTCTCCTCTCAGTTCTATTGATTTAGTCCAGATTAACTCCACTGGAATCAATACTGACAGCAGTGAGCTGCAGAATTCCTTCTTTTTAAATTTTTTTTTCTCATCCCTCATCATTCTCCCGAGCATTTTAAATCTTTGTGCACCATCTGCTTTTCAAGATGGTTTTGCAGCTGGGTTTACTTGGGCACACAGCAGTTGAGTGATTTGCCCCAAGGTTACACAGCTGAGCAAGTACTCGAGAGGAGCTCGTCGTCCTTTGTAATTGATTCCCGACTCTTTACAACAGCTCCCAGACCATACACCTCCCTCAAGGTATGCACAGTGAGCTGCACTGCACAGGAATGTAATTAAAAGTTGGAGAAAGTCACTTGAATTCCATCTGTGTTGGGGACTGAGCAGAGTCTCAGTGACAGGCTGGCACCTCACAATTACAGCAACACCCAGACAGGCTTGGGAGTCACCGAAGGTGTTTGTTAATGGTTATTTCTGTGCTCCTGCCAGCTGCATTTTTCACCCATTTCCAGTGGTTCCCCGTGGACATGCAGTGTGACCTGGGAGAAGGGAGGACCAGGCTCTATTTTTGACTTTTCCTGTGACTTGCTTGATGCTCTTGGCCAGATCTCTTAAGCTGAGTAACTCTGCCCATCGGTCACAGATACCTGTCACACGCTTCAGCATCCACGGGAGAGGATCACCAAGGAGGAATAAAGGAATTGCCCCCATTTGCATAGGGATGGCTGAAATATTTACATCTGAACTCACATCTTGCTTCTGCATTCCTTTAACACTCAGTTGTGTGGATCCCACATTTACACCTGGAGCAGAGGATAAACACAGAAAATTCAGGTCCTGATTTCGGGCAACAGCTCAGACAGAAATATTTGTATCCAAGGTACCTGGCTGCTCCCAGGATTTGTGTCAGGTGTACAAATGGAGAAGAAAGAATAATTTCCTGCGACATCTAAAGAAACTTGCTCTGTACCAGAAAACAGTTGTCTAATTGTTTTCCAAGGCAAACTGGGTGGCTGCCAGCTGATTGTTACTGCTGGATTTCCCTCTGCCCGCTGGCAAAATAGATTTGGGGTCAAAATCCCACTGCTCTGTTGGCAGAGCCAGCACACGGCCCTGAGGCAGCAGAGCACAATGAAATACTTGCTAATATTTCACGTTCATGGATTCTCGGAGCTCTTCGGAGCTGTGCCTGTCTCCTCTGGGGCTCACACAGGAAAACCATGGAATTAAAGTTAAAAAAGATCTCCAGCTTCACTCTAAAAGCTCCAAAGCACGAACGATGGGGTAGAGAAGATGATCCAATCTATCACTAATGGGGACAAAGCAAGATTCTTCCTTTGATAATTTCCCACTGGCTCTGCCCTCCTTGCCCCTCTCCATTCAAGCCTTTGTTCTCATTTAACTCAGCAAGCAAAACTTTCTGCAATTCTTCTTCCTTTGGCTTAGAAACATACTTTTGCTGGTTAGTTTAAAATTTATTTCCAAATATTTGAACTGCAAACATGGTTTATAACAAGAGAAGAGTGTCTACTTACTCTTTTGACCTTATTTACCTAAAGCATTTTAAAGCACAGCCACAACGCTGTGCTTCAAATTCCTGCCACTTCTCCCCGAGAGCTCTCACTGGCTTAGCCCAGTACATCCTCCCCTTGTTCTGTGCTTACAATGTTGAGCTCATTAATGCTGCAGAGTCATTGCTTACTTAAACCTGTTTAGTTCTTAAGTTTTGCTGCTCTCCTCTGAAATCCCTTCGGTTCAGTCAGACAGATTCTCTTCTCTAAGCAGCTGTGCAAGTGGAAAAGAAGCTCAGAACAGCTGGTGGTTTTCTGCTCTGTCAGATTTTAGCCCATTATTGAAGATTTTGGAATAAACAGGAGCATGGAAAATGATGCAGCAATCCCACTTCTCGTCTCCCTTCATCTGTAGCCGGTGCAATAATTTTATCTGTCACGAAGTGGACAAAGTTCATCCTAAACGATAATGCTTTTTCCTACAGATGGAAAAACACCAAATATGAAGCAGAGAGCTGAGCTGATAGACCCTGTAAACCCTGGGATCCAATTCATTCAGGAGCTGTCACACCAATCTTCTGTTCTTCAGAAGATACATTTTTTACATTTTCCCTCTTATCCGAGAGGGTTTCAAGACAGAGCCTCTGGATCTCATCACACAGACACTTCCCATCCCCTCCAGCAGCTCAGGGGGAAGCTGCACATTTTCCGAGGATGCTGGGTGAAACTATGCATGTCTTGTGCTGTTGTGAGGGGTGATTGTGGAGACTGTTCCTAAGGACGTTTTTCTTCTCCCTGGGCAGAAATGCAGAACACTCACAATCAGTAACCGGTCATTTGGAAAAGATATTTGGGGTTTCTTTGCTGAATCTGGAGACACTCTGTACCTGCTCTGCTGGTCAGAAAGCTCACCAGATAAGCAGAGGTTGGGCTTTTTCTGAGGTTGCCTTTGAACTCTCACAGAAGGAGTTGAATTATATCACTTTTGATTGTGATCCAGGTTTCCAGATGCTTGCAGAGGCCACCACTCTTCAGCGTTCTGCATTGAGTTTCACTTCAAACCCCAATATTTTCCTATGCCATGATGAAAAAGCTGATTTGGAACATCACACTGAAAATGTAACAGCCTATTCCCTTGTCCCCCTGTTTCTGGTGAAGAACATGGGTTTACATTTGTTGGGCCGCTGAACTCAAACTCACGCTCTGTCAGCAAAGGTGTTTGACCAGGTTGCCCAGAGCAGCTGTGGCTGCCCCTGGATCCCTGGCAGTGCCCAAGGCCAGGTTGGACGGGGCTTGGAGCAGCCTGGGACAGTGGAAGGTGTCCCTGCCCATGGCAGGGGGTGGGACTGAATGGGCTTTAAGCTCCCTTCCAACCCAAACCATTCCAGGATTTTGAATGAACAAGACTCTTCATTCTTTATCCAGCAGGACAAGGCATACCCCAGCAGTTCCGTGACTGTCAGTAAAGGTCAGTGGGATCAGGGAATGAAAGAGAAATCAAATCTTTAAGTTACTCTCCCGTCTGCCTTTGATTTTCCCCAAGGGAGACTGGCCCTCCCTCAGGCTCTGGGAAAGGTGACAGGCTGGTGGTGCTGCTGGATGTAGAGGAAGTGATGGTGGCAATTCTGCCTCAACAGCCTGCGCCCCAACCCCACCATCTGGGAATGGCGGCAGAGGTCAACATCTGTAGGAACCTCCCAAGTGCACAAAAAAAGGGTTACTGGGAACTCCGGGCTCTCTGAGGCTGAACCATCTGTGAACTGCACCTCTGGAGATGCTTTGCTGAAATGGAAACCCAGAATCCAGGCCTGGGAGAGCCATTAGAGTTTCCCATCCACATCCGCTCAGAGTAGTGGTGAAACCCCCAGGTCTCCGTCACCTTCCAGCCCACGTGGTTCCATCAGGCCAATGTCAAAGTCACTTCTGCTCCTGAGGGCCTGCAGTGGTGCTGCTGTTCCCAGTGCAGGGGCTGGTACAGCTCCAGCAGGGAATGGAGGGTTGGAGTTGCCATTCTCCTGCACCCTTTTAGCTGCCAAGACCACCTATGAAGTGCAGAGCCCGAGAGTTAGCACCAGATACCAAATATATCTGACAAGTGTTCATCAGTCTGTGCTGGAGAGCAGGAGCTGGCTCTCAGGAGAGCCCTAATCTGCCAAAAGAGCAGCTTTTAAAGCCCAGAATATATATTTGTGTCAGGCCTGCGAAATGATACATTTTATATGGAAGTGCTGTTCCGTGGGAGTTATTTATTAGGCAGCTTTAAAGAAAGCAAGAAGTTTTGTTTCTAAATCCTGAGTGTTAATCATCGAAAGTCCTCATTTTATCTATTTTTGTAGCTTTAATTTTAGCCATTTGCACTTCTGAACCTCGAACCGTGGAATGAAGTGAAACACATGGAGCCAGAGGTTCATCTCTTTCTACCTTTGGAAATGCACATTTTCCCCACACTGCAAATACAGCTCAGCACTGGAAGAATCAAAAATCACGAGTAGGGCTGAGAGAGTACGTTCAGTTTGCAAAGTCCAGACACTCCTGAATCCCTGTGCTGGGGCTTCTGGGAAGAGCCACTGGTGAGACAAGAACAGACAGCTAAAAAGCATCAATGCTCACCACCCACTTACACGTGGTTTGCAAGGAGTTTGAAAGCCAAGGCGTCCCAGGATGAGGGAAAAGTCTCTCAAAGGGTTAAATGCTTCCTGCCTTTAATCTGGAGTCACGTAATGCGGAATGAATGTTTCAGCTCAAACTGTTTCCTCACTCTGACAGTTTCGTGGTGTGAGGTCAAAGTGTGGGAGAGATGGGGAGAGGAGAGAGGGAGCATGGAGGGGTGAGCTGTTAAATCCGGAGAGACACAGCCAGAGAGCCAGAGAAATAAAAAGGATGGGTTCTCCAGCAGCCTCATCCCAGCTGGGATGGCCGTGGTGGAGCCATGGGCAAATGTGTGGGATTTTAAGGACTTCCTGCTCCGGGCTCCCTCTGCTTCTCCCTTGTGTTCCTCCTGCTCGGCTCCGGGCACGGTTCCCACGCTACACTGCAAAATCTGCCTCGAGTTTCTCACAGTTGCTCTGCCCAGACACAAAGTGCAGCTCCAGTCCTTCCTGCACCCTGCACATGCAGGAGGTGGGACTCCTCTGGGGGTACTGCTGGCTATATTTATTTTCCCTTCCTGTGGATCTTTTCCTATGCAACCAGATCCGTTCCGTGCCCTGAAGCGCTCCGCCCACTGCGGAAAACTTCCATTTAAAGCAGATTCCAAATTCATTTGATTTTTTGGACCAACCATCACTTCTTACAGCAAGAGTGGCCTGGTTTGATTTCATTTACAGGCCCTCCTTCAAGGACAAAACGCTCATTCACGGCTATCACCATGTCAAAATGCATTTCTACACATCAGTGCACCACGTTTGTCTTTTTCCTTGTAGTTTTCACCTCCTCTGCCACAGGCAAAAGCTTTCATTCAGGGAATTACTGAATTTTTTTGCCCATCAACATAAACTTCTAATCACTGATACAAGGACTGAGAGAAAAAGAAAACACAAACAATTACACAAACACTTAATTAAATGCCTTACGTGCCCTCCCTTTTAAGCCAAGTCTTGACCTCTCTGTTTTCACACTGGGTTACTCAGCCCACCCCAAATCCTTGTTTCCCTTCCTTAAACACATCTGAGCAATCAGGTGCTCGTTTGTGGGGCTGATCTTTTGGCATATGATGGGGTGTGACAGGCACATGGTATCCCCCAGGGGTCACCTCTGCAGCCCCTGCCTGCACTGAGTGCTTGCACATCAGTGCAGTGACCCTGCAATTCATGCCCAATTCACTCCTCCCAAGCAGCAAAGATCAGGACATCCCCTTCCCCAACCCATGGCAGGAACACAGAGAAATTTGGTAGATCAGCCTGCTGCTGAGAATAGTAAATTCTGCATCTTCCCACCAAATGATAACAAATGTCTGAAGGGAATCAGCTGACAAATCCTGTTGCTCAACACCACTCGTCCCTAAGCTGCATGAAAAAAACAAACTCCTTTCATGGCAGGAAATCCTCAGGCCAGTTTGTCACCAGGATTCAGACGGATTTAAATAACAGAGCTGCTAACAGTGGATTTTGAGTGGTGAATGATACAGCCAGAAAAGCTGGACAGAGAGCATTTCTGTGGGCTGAGAGGTACAGATCCTATTTTTAAGGTCAACAGGGGTTCTAATGCTTTCGGGATAAAGATGCAGCTAAAGATGCAGGAGGGTTCTAGAACTCTTTTTAGGAGTGATTTAGGAAAAGGTCAGACTCCTGCCCACATCTCCAAACTTTCTATTTCTAAAATGAGCCACATAAAAATTCCCTAGGCCAGACCCAGCAGTTCTCAGCATCCAGCTTCAGCCTTCAGACAGAACTGAGAGATCCTAATTTGAATCTCTTTTTTAGTGCTCATCTGTGTATTTTGGAATGTCCTTTACAGGACACTACCAGTTCCTCTAATCCCATATCCTCGCATTCCCTGTCTCTTGGGCATGTTTTCCTGCTGGTGCAGTGTAATCCAAGGGGCCAGGAGCACTGCAGAGTGTCCCACCCTGGAGCTTCAGTTCCAATGAAATTAAAATGCTGCTTCCTTCCTTTGCCAAGTGTTTTGAGACCTATTGATCAAAACCCCTGTGTGCAGGCCAGGTGTCAGAGTGTTTTCAATATTCAATTGCTGCTCCCTTGTGCAGGGAAGAGCTGATGGTTTGTTATTAATAGAGCAGGAAGTGGGGATTAAACTTTGCTCTCTGATTACAAACAAAAGCTACAAGAGCTCTGTAACTTCTGGATAAACCTAGGAATGAGCAACTGTTTCTAAGGCAAGTGAATCCCAGAAGAAGAAACCCAGATTGATGTCTCGCAGGGAGCTGAATTAGAACAAGGTCGGGTTGGCAGGCTGCCTCCTCTTCACCTTGTGAATATTCTCCAAGGGAGGGATCTGGAATATAACTGCTCTGACGCAGGGTTTCCTCTTGCAAATGCTCTGTGCAGCCCGGAACTTTTTTTTATGTGTGCCTAAGCCACATTTTCGAGCGGTGTAAATTGCCATAGCACCATGAGAGTTTTGGGATCAAAAGAAATCCAGCTGTTGGCTTTTATTAGCTGAGGATTTAACCCAGACTGAAAATCATCCCCAGCAAAAGCCACCTCTGAGGCTGGGAAGGCAGTTCCACATCTGCAGGTGAAGCAGGGCACCCATCTCCCAAAGCCTGGGGTACATCTGCAATTGCAGGGAGAGCTGTGCAGGGTAGCCGTGGAATCTTCTGGGTGTCTCCATGAAATCACATGGAAAAAGTTTCAGAGCTGTGTAAACAAAAGCTCTGCGTGTTCAGTGGCCTCTCTGATTCGCTTTAAACTCCTCATGCATATTTTGCATTCACTTTCCAGGAATAGCCCAGTGAGATTCACCCTGGCCCAAGAGCTCCTGGCGACTGGGATTGATGTCTCTGGGATAGCCAATACCCTTTTGTGCAGGACAGACGGCTACGAGGGATGTGGGAGCCCTGATCCACCTGTGGGCCTCGGGCCTATCACATAACAAATCTGATATTGCAGCAGCAGCCAGATGGATTATTTATAGGCGCATATAGGTTCTGTATGGTACAGAAGGTCACGGGGCCATGCTGGAACATCCAGGGAGTGCAGCCACGCCGGGCCCAGCCCTGTAAGCAGCAGAGCTCTGTTAGCAGAAAGCTGCATTCTAATTAACAATCCCCACTGCAAAATGCTGCCCTGTGCTAACACAGCCCTGCTGCTCCCAGTTTGGGAGCTGGTTTGGTGGGCATTCACCGGGGACTCGCTGCCCCACGCTCCATTGTGTGATGTGGCCGTGCCCTCGGAGCTGCACAGCTGGGAATTTGTTCTGGAAAGGCTGCAGGCTCACCCACCCGCCGCAGCCACAATGCAATGGGATTTTTCTCTCAGTGCTCGTAATTAACAAAGCACAACCCTTGTAATCGTCCAGCCCTGCTCAGCATCAATGGAAAAATACACAGACAGAGAATTTTACCTCCCCACTGCTTTTGAACGGCACAATAAAGTAAATAATCTGACCACAAGAATTCAGGGAGCAAAACAAAGCCTGGATCCGTCAGCAGCAGCATCTCCCTGCCTTTAAAGCTCAAGCAGTGTTTAAAAGATGCTCTCTGCTCTGAGCAGCTTTCCAAGTGCTGCACACTCGCTGTGCCGTGAGTTGGAGGTGTGGCAGCATCCTGGGAACATCCCAGCTCACCAAATACCTTCATTTATTACAACATCAGTCATGGCAGGAGCTGTGCCTGCCCAGAAATCCCGGTCTCAGAAAGAGCTCTCACATAAAAATAAACAGGACTCTCTTGAGCTCTTACTTAGCAGGGGCATTACAGCAACTGAGGAGATACTGCTGAAACCAGTCATGGAAAATTTGGGTCATACTATGTAAATTCAGTTTCCTGGTTATGCTCCTTCTTTGGTGTGTTTCCCTCCCTCTGCTGTTTCTGGTGCTGAAGGCGGCTACACAAGCACCAGGATCTCTGAGTGCTCTTCTGACTCCTCGCACCAAATTTACCTCTCGGTGTTGCAGTAAACCCAGATGGCCCAAAGAGAGATCATCACCACTTGTGAAGAAAAGAGCAGGAAATAAAATGAACTATAAAGAGCCACTTGGCTGAGTCCATTATGTGGGTTTCATGACATCCAAAAATTTTAAAAACATAAATTTAGTACCGTCGTATTTCAAGCAATTATAGAGCAAAAAAAAAAGAACCTTGCCATTGTCAACCTGTTTCTGTATTAATACTTCCATGCCTAAGATTTTTCACTTGATTTCTGTGGATCAGCTTCTTGAGTAAATTTTTGCCTTGAAATTCCATGCTCTTTTGAGAAAGATACTTTAAACTCAGCTCTAAGAAGGAGAAAAAAGCAGCTTGGACATTGTCTGCTGCTAGAGCTGTGGTTCCCAGACCACTGGTGGTTCACAAGGCCATGAGGAAAGACCTGCAGCTGCCCTGCAGAACCGCAGCGTCTTCTTCAAACTTTCAGCTGGAAGTGCTGGGCAGGTGCATGGCAGTGCTTTCTTTCTGGCTAAAAGCACTCAATAGCCCCACAAATCTGGGAGTTGGGAGCCTAGGCTAGATGAGGCTTTTTAAAGAAAGGATAAGCCAGTTAATAATTATGTAATTAACAATTAAGCCAGTTAATGTATTATGTAATAAATTATTACTATTGGTTCTTCGTTTGTACCTCATTTCTGTAACATCCTCCCTTACGTTTTCCACGGAGGCTTTTCTGTGTCACGGAACACTCAGGTTTATGTTGTGCCACGTGTGAGGGACAGCAGGGCTGTGTGGAGGGGTGTTCTCTACGCCAGACTTTAGGGCCAACATTTTCCACTACCAAGGTCCCAAACTATGTGCTTCGACTGCTCCCACTCAGGCATCCAAACGAGCATCTGGGGATTGTATGGAAGGGAATGGCAGTTCACCAGATGTCCTTGGGTGTGTAATTGATCTGTGTGGACATCAGGGGAGAATTTGGCAAAGCATTGGCTGGGACATCACAGTTAAACCACAGAAAGCAAGGCTTGGTGTAAGAATTTTGCTGTAGATAGAAAACTATTTTAAAAAAAAGCGATAACAGAATGGACCAAAAAGGATTGAACTGGTATGGGCCAATTGCTCGGGTTGCTGAAGGATCAGACTTGCAACCAATCTTGTAAAATATTTTTCTGCAGGACCCTGGCATGGACTGTCAGAACACGTGTGTGAAACCTGCTGATGCTGTAAAGCTGGGAGGCACCATTAAAATACAGGAGGCTCAGAGTGCCCTACAGGAAGAATGGCATTCCTCTGGAGAATTGGATCATGGTAATGGGATGCAAGAACAAATGCCTTGGGACTGAGAACAAGAATTTCTCCTCTAATCAGTCAGAAGCAACACAGGAAGAGAAAGGCCAGAGTGTATTACAGCAGCATGTATGGATGTCATTGTGCTGCAGCTCTGGAACAGGAAATGGGATCCGAGGGCAAAATAATTACAGCAGAGCTGGGGGTGGGAATGGCACTTGCAGGGCTGCCTGAGACCTTCCCTGCCCCAGCCCTGGCCACCCATACTCGGTGTAGGACAGGAGTAACTGAGGGCAGGAAACCTGTCACATCACAGGAGGCTGAAGCTGTGATTATATTTTTGTATCTCTGCCCCCCAAAGAGCCTGGAATGAGTACAAATGTGGGTTTATGTCCCTGTGAGATAGCACAGGGAAATACGAGCTTAGGTGGGATTGGATCTTGGGGTAGGGCCTAATTGCAACCCCCACCTGCTTGTTCCTGCCCCCCAGGCTGCTCATCTGCGTCCTGCTGGCACAAACATCCTGCAGCCACCTGGGAAGGGAGGCAGAAAACAGAGCCACCCAAAGAACAATGCAGCAGCAATGAAAAGGTCATTTTCCTAGATCCAGTCTCCAGGCAGTCAAGCACGCCTGGGCTTCTTTGAAATCTGAGATTGGCTCAGTCGATGGTGATTTGGGAACCTTGGGCAAGTCGCATTTCCACTGCAGAGAGAGGCCTTGCCAAAGGTGCCCTCTTTGGGTGTAGGGAGGGGATGCCCAGAAGAAACAAAGCTGCTTGCTGCACCCCCCCGGAGCGCTGCAGACAAATTTGTTGGCTAAGGAACAACACTGAGCAGGAATTACTGAGGAAAGTGGCCATGGATTGCCAGTGGTGTGGGAATTAGAAGCTGGCTCCATCCATGGCAGCAGGGGAAGTTCCAAGAAGCAGGGCCATGGTTTGGGTGCACATCACAAGCGCTGGGCCCCCAGTGACTGCAAACCTTTAATGACACCTACTGGTAACCAAAGACGCTCCTGCTCCCAAACTGAGCCTGCTTGCTTCCTAACCGAAGAGATTTATTTCATATCCCAGCTTTCCAGCACCAAGGTTCCCCACAGTGGCTTTGTACGTCCTAGTGCAGGAAGCTGGGCTTGTTTAGCCACATGTTCAAACCACTCATTTTCCATTTCTGTCTCCTGGTGTGAGCTGAATAATTGACGTTGGAGGCATCAGAGCGTGCCCAGTGTGGGCACTGGGAGCCCAGTGCTCCTCTCCATCAGCCCAGTCAGGTGTGGATGGCACGGACCTCTCCTGGACCACTCCTGCATTTCCACACTGATGGTTCTGTTATCCTACAGGACAGGAGTTACCCATAAACTCCTCCTTGGCACACACCTGCTCCCTGAAAGCCTTGGATGGTGACCCTCTTTATCTGCAGCTGTCACAGGTAACACCCAGATCAGCCCTGAACTGGTGACATGAAGCAAGCACCGCTTCCAATGAAATAATCCTGATGCAGACAGCAATGGAAAACAAGAGTGTGTGACCTTACACTGGAAAGTCTCAGAGCCAGTGAGGCTATTTCCCTCAAAACCCTCTTTTTTCCACGTTAAGATGAAGCCTTTGACCCAATATGTGGAGGACTGGTGGTGCACTGAGCACTTCACCAAGCAGGGGATGGCAGGAGACGCGGCCAGACTGTGCAAAGTCTCAGCCCTCAGCTCAGAGTAAGCACTGGGCTTGCTCATTTTGAAGATATAAAGTGGAAAGAAAGGGAGTGGGGAGGGAGGAACCATAGATTTGGAAAGCTGGATGGGTTTTAACCTGTATCCTGTCAGTCTGCTGGAACACTGCCAGAATGATTTCTGCTTGGACAGGCTGCCATAAATTACAGGAGAAATCGAAGCAAAGTAATTGGACCCAGGAATCCCAGTTGAGAGTTCCTTACTGAATTCCTCGGATTTGTCCCGAATTTTAAATTGTCTCCTTTGTCTTTTCCTAACCTGTTTCTGGGTGACACTACAACCATGCACAAATAATGAAAGCTCCCTAAATTATTTCTGAGACTGTAACACTTGAAATTATTCATTCGCATTAAAGAAAATCCCCGGTGAGAGTGTTCTGAATTTGTTAATAGGTAAAGAGCTGGACAGAGGGATTATCTGCTGGCACCCCTGAAGAGCACAGAGCCCAGATTAATGTCAGTACCTCTGGATACCTCCAGAGCACACATAAATATATCTGAGGGCCAGTTTTCCAACTTCTCTCTGCAACTGGGAGAAATGAGCAGTTGAAGGGCACACTTTGTCTTATCCTGGACGTCTGGAAATATCTCTGCCAGGCTGAGATGAATTGTGCCTCAGAGACGAACCTATTTTTCCCTTATTTGGACACACCATATATATCAACCTTACACAGTAGATATAAAGACCTTGTCTAAAAGATTCTGGAAGGAGAGTCAGGTCAACTCTCTGGTGTGGCAAATATTTCGTGTGGAGAGATGAGTTCTCCCCTCATGTTACAAGAGAGATTTTCTTGCCTCAGCCTTTGCTGCACATTGCAGGAACTTCTACTGCAAAGACCTAAAGAGAGGCCCTGCTAGTTCCTTTTATGAAGAGATTACAATTTTTTAAAATTCAATTTTCAGCTGAAATAGGTTTGATACGATCTCATTAGCCCACATATTTTAAAGCTTACCTTTACATCTTTGAAAAACTCAAGTGGGACAAATGACACCCACAAGAACTGGGTACCCAAAGCCCCCGTGGCACAAAACCTCTGAGCCAAGGCTGTACCAAGGACTTGTCACAGTGGCAGCACCACTGCCTGATGAGGGGTACATCTGCATCATATTTGTCTTGTTTTCCTGTCAAATCCCCCCATGGTTCAGGGTCTCTCTCGTTTGAGACACCAGAAGAAAAATGAGCTGGAGGTGAAGCTTCCTACAGCAGTTCCCAGGAGTTTTCCCTCGCATTAAATGTTTCTGGGAGCTGTGAAACTACAGCCACCGAGGGGCAATTCCTGCCCAGCACAGAAAACCATCACGGGCTGCAGAGCAGCCTTTGGGCTCTTAATTTGGGCATAAGGAGCGTTTTGCTCACCCCAAACTTTCTGTGCTAAAATAACATGTAGAACACACTCTCTCCTTCTGTGCCTCCAGGAAACAATTCAGCTTCCAAATGGGCTGGTTTGCCACGGCTGTAACAGACAGAGCTAATACAGTATTTACTTAATCTGGCAATTTTTGAAATCTTCCTTTAATTAGAGCTAAATACAGTCTGTTCTTGAAATTCATTTATTTATACTGCTCGGCGTCCGCACTGATAGAATCAAATGAAAACTCTGCCTGCAAATATGTTTTCCCTCCTGCATTTAGAGCTCATGGCATTCCACAACACTTTGAGGCCAAAGTCTGCGACTTAAGAGAACCAATTCTTTGGCAGGAGTCACTTCTTGTGAAACTATTTTTGGCCCAGAACAGCAAGGCTTATGTAGCTGCCCACAGTTCCCTATCACTAAAATACCACAGGCTGTTATGGAATGAAAAGGAGTCGTGGGGCTAAGCCAACGTCCTTTGGATCCCTGAAAATCTGAGAGGCTGATCCAATTGAAGAGTCTGTTGTAAGAAAAGATGGATTTCCTTTTTCCCCCCAAATCACATTATCATTAATACTTGTCCAGCCAGGTGTTTCTCTGTGGATCAGGTCCTGAAGCACCCATAGAGGTGCCCAGTTCCCATCTCTGTGGATGTCTGGGATAACCAGGAGAGGGGAATCTCCTGAATTTATCTCATGAGTCTCACACACACACGCACAGAGGCTGCAGGGAAGATGAGGGTGGTTAAATTGCGTCATTCCCTGACAGACACCTCCAAAGGAACTCTCTGAAAAGTCTGCTCAGAGGCAGCACAGCAGAGCATCCTGAGCCACACTGGGACAGCAAACCAGGAAAGGCTGGGAGCTCATTATGGACAACCTGAGACTGCTTGGCAAAGGCCAGTGCCTCCCATGGTGCGGCACACACCCCCAGCCCTTCCCAGGGATTTTTCCCCCTCAAGCCCCAATCCTGAGCATTATCCAGGTGCTGTGGGCAGACGGGTGGTGTGCCTGGATGCTGCCATATGCAGGGATTTAGTTCCTGGATGTCCTCAGGGCACAAGACTTGACACTAACGTGCAAAAGTCTCTTTTCCTCCCCCTCTGGAATTATTTCTACCTCTGTAAAGAAAGGGGAAACGAATGAAATTTCACCCACAGAGCATCGTGACACTTTACAGCCTTTTAGCAATGAAAGTAGCAACAGAAAATTTGGGAAAACAGCACCAAAGCTGCTGGATGCCAGTATGCAATTAATCCCTTTTCATTTGCTACTTCAGATTTTATTACTATAACAGAAGGGGGAAAAAAGGGATCAGAGCTGAATCAAACACTTCACACCAAGAAGAGTCAGGATTTCTTTTCTAAAATCTTGTTATTTTCTAGCGTACAATAGAAACCAAATGTCTCCATCAGGATTAGGCCATAAGCCACCCACAAACCCCAAGCATTGCCCAATATAAACTGTCCCAATTCTCTTTTTTTTCCTCTGTCAGCGAACAAAACGCCAGCAGCTTGTTTACACAGAGCAGTAACCATAAGTAAGGCAACAATTCCACTACGGATTTGCATGATTTTCCATGCAAATGGAGCATTTATCAAGGCAGCAGAAAGGTGGGAATGGCCAGTTCCCTCACCAGGTTAAATTGCAGGGCTCGTTGATCTGTGAAGAGGAACCACAAGGCAAGAGCAAGGCAGGGTGAAGGGCCAAGCATTCCCATTTTCCTCGGGGAATTTATTAGCGTGAATTAGGAACTGTTGGTCACTGCAGGGTGTGGGTGCAGTGATCAACATCACTTTCAGGGAGAGCTTTTCTAGACCCATAAATACATTTATTAAAAGTTGACTCCTTCCCCAACATGGAACTCCATGGAATGGGCCCTGCTGCACCCCTGGGCAAGGCACAGCGACTTCTTCTCTTTTTAAGCCTCTGAAGGATTGGCTTGATCCTGTCTCAGAATGCATCAAGCACAGGGGTGGTGTTCATGTATCAGGGAATGGTGGTTACAATCCTGGAAACTGCTATAAAATCCCATTTGACACCGACACAACTGGATACTCCACCAAAGGTGGATCAGCCAGCAAGGGAAATGCCAGCTCAGGGTTGGGGCCTCTTTGTTTTTGAACATTTCCAACCGTGAGGCTTCAGGACTTAGTTTATCATGGGTTTAAACTGCAGGCTGAGATCTGAGCACATTTTACATTTACATTTGCACTTTGACATAGTTTTACATTCAGCCCAAATGCTGGATTAGAAGCGTCTCAATTATTTCCAGCCATCTTGTCAGAAAGCCTCAGCTCTGAGTATTGATTCTGTGTATTTTTGTTTAAGACCATGACACAGAGCAAGGCTTTGTGGATCAAGGGTTTATTGCTATTGTTTGGAGAGGTGTTCACCCAATTAAAAAAAAAAATCCAACATTAAGTAAATCACCATGATGGGAAGAACATTTCAGTTTCAAAAGATGAGATCATGTAACCTTAACTTTTCTGTCTGTTATTTACAGTGGGTAGGCAGAATTCTTGCAGTTGTGCTTTTCAACAGCCTTCATATATTTAGTCAGAAATCTCTGTTTCTGGAAGCTTTCTGTGTTGTCATGGAAATTATCACCATCTCCCTAAGACTGGGATAGCAATTTGATGACAAATTACAGGAGATAGACAAGGAGAATATTTTGGCATAAGACAACACTTAGAAGGAAAAGAAATCACACAACGTTTTTGGACCCTTAAAAGGCATCCAATTAAAGATGACTCTTTAATCTCTGCCCATGCTTTATAACCAGTCAAGTACAAAATCTCCCGATCTGCAGGAGGTATTTTTCTGCAGGATTCAATACAGAGCAGGCCATGCTGCTCTGTATCATCCAGGGAAGATTGGCCAGGACATCTCAGGCTGCTTCCAACCTTTAACCCTAAGCACCACACACCAAAATCTAAGAACAAACCACACCGGAACATAATGATCTCAGGAAGGTTTCTGGCCATCTAAATCTGAATCTTGCAGGCTTTTTCTGTTATAGACACCCTGTGCAATCACCAGGTCTCCAAACCTTTGAAAATTGCTCCCACATGAAAATCAGCTGAGTGGTACCCAGGAGTGTTTTTTAATAACAGAGGAAACTCTGACCAGGTAAGGAAAGGGATGTGAAAATTATTTTAGCTGAAAAGAAAATATGCTTTCCCCCTATTGCTGCACTCTAAGTTCTGCAGAGGCATCCCAGCAATCTGGCAAGCAAAGAAGGAAGCTCCTGTAGAACCCAGCTTTGCCTTCACCAAGCCTAGAGAGGTGAGAACAAAAGGCTGATCACAGAAAGATGAAAGCCCAGATAACAAAGAATCCAGCTCTTGCTAAAACTTCAACCCTGCTGCCTTTCCTGGTTACCTGCACTCACTGGCTAGAACACCAAAGAATGAAAAATTCCTGCCACTTTCCATTTAGGGCGTAACGAACTGATCTACAAACAGAAATAGTGCTTAAGCAGCTGCCTAAAACCCCAAATACCTAAAAATAATTCATATAAACAGAACCGTTACTTTTCATATTTTTAAAGTGAAAACAAAGAGGAAAAATAAAACTTTAAAAAAAAAGGTCAAGAACTGTTTTTGTCTTTTTGGGTTTTTTTCAGAGACATTGTTGATTATTTTGGTTTTCAAACTCTTTTTAAAATTAATTTTAACGTTGTTTTTCATGCAAGTAGCACAACACAGGGGTACATGGAATCAAAGTAAGGATATTTCAACCTGTTGCTGGCTGCCTATGGCCAGAGCACAAATTTGTGCCAGAAGCAGGGGACAGGCTGGGCAGGGAGGGATTTAAAAGATGTGAAAATGTGACACCTGGGCACATGGGTTAGTGGTGGCCTTGGCAGTGCTGGACTTCAGGATCTTAAGGGTCTTTCCCAACCTAAATTATTCTGTGATTCTATGCCTGAGCTGCTTTTAGTCCAGTTCTTGGAAAACCTATAAAAAGAATCGATGAGTCAGATCCTGGATTTTAAAAAGATCTTAGTAATGAATTGAAAATATTTTCACTTTTTTTTTTTCCCCTGATACTGATATTCAAAACTGTAACTCGCTTCAGGACTTTGGAGTGTCAAAATTTATCTTCCTCACTACTTTCTAATTAGCAAAAGAACTTTTTTTCACCTTTGAAAGATTTTTCACATTAAAGGAGATTTGGCAAAGTGGGGCCGTGCTGAAATAAGCCCGACCAAATCCCAGGTGCTTTGAGTTTCGCCTTTCAACACGATCTGAAGTGCTCAAGCAGCAATTCCAGCCACCGACCAGGAGAGAGCAGGCAGGGACAAGGATTTGAGCATCCAGCCCAAAGTCGCAGCGAGCTCCTGGTTTAAGTGCTAAAGCTGAGAGAAGGACTAGGATGATTTTAAGGCCATTATTTAATGATGTGTGGGTATGATAGAAGGTCTCCAAAGGGCAGCCATTGCAGCTGACATTAAAGGAGGAAGCTCTCTGCCAAGGGACAAAACCTCCTCCTTCAAAAACAAATCAAATCCCTGATTTTCTTCCTGGCACACAAGAACTTAGTTCAGTCCAATCATTTATTTCAAAAGAATAAAGAAACTTCCATGCCTGAAAACCACACAGAGAAGTGTTTCAACACAGACCACCCCGGCCCTGTAATGGTGCCAGGGCTGCTCTGCTGGGATTGGGATGGCTTTGGAGGCTGGAATGGCTGGTTAAAGCTCCACTGGGATTGGGATTGGGATGGTTTTGGGGGCTGGAATGGCTGGTTAAAGCTCCACTGGGATTGGGATTGGGATGGCTTTGGAGGCTGGAATGGCTGGTTAAAGCTCCACTGGGATTGGGATTGTTTTGGAGATTGGAATGGCTGGTTAAAGCTCCACTGGGATTGGGATTGGGATGGCTTTGGAGACTGGAATGGTTAAAGGCCTGCACACAAGGACCAGTGAAAGACAAACAAGCCTCAAAGGCACAACACACCCCCTGGTCCTGATAGCATCCTCTAGCCACTTCAAAAGAGCCCAGGTCTGTTTGATATTCCCTTTTCCTCCTTGCATTTGGAAACATGTAAACAGGGAGAGCTGGGCCAGCAGCCTTGAGCCGGAGGCAGGAGCTGCAGAGGGAAGTGGGAGGGGTGCAGGGCCCAGCTGGCCTGGCCTGGCTGTTGTCAGAGGGGAAGGGCTCTCTGCTGCTGGCTCCTGGAGATCAAACAGGAGATACAGCCCTTGGAGAATATATGGCTTCATGCATTTGGGAACTTCCTGGCCTGGCACATGGTTACCCTATAGGATTTGGTGCCAGAGCTCTTTTGCTTGCTGTCAGGGTTTTGTGGCAATTCCTGAGAGCTGTCCAGCTTCTCTGGGTGACCTCACTCCCAGAATTTGCTGTGCAGATATAGTCCTCAGCCTTCGGAATAAGGAGGACACTTTAAACAGCCACAGGAGAAAACCCAAAACCTGTAACCCTAAAGGATGCAAATCCAGGAAGAAAGCAAAAATAACCCAGTGTTTATTATTTTTAGGTTAGTGAGAATTTTATGAACCATCTCATAGCTGGATGTCTGACTCATGATACTTAAAAGCTTGAGGATGTCAAACCTATAATTATTTACTACTGGAAAATCAAAGAGAAACAGCGATTTTCATAAACCTCAAGCTTCAGAACAGAAGCCAATCTCTGCTTGCACCAAGAGCCTCTTTTTGAAGTAGGTTATTTTAGAAAGGCTCTTTATGGAAATTCCTCTAAGACATCCTGTCCTGACGTCTGCTGGAAAGGGCAAATGAATAAATGAGCCACTGGTCAGATGGGTCAGCGCTTCCCCGAGCAGTGAGGTGCCTGCTGACCAAAATCTGTGGTCAGCAAAACATGGGAATAATTCCTCAAGGCTCACTGAAGCCACCCCGAGGTGTGACCACTTTTGTTGCTATTCTGTTAGAAAATAAGAGGAAAAAACCCCCGCTTTGCTCGAGCTTCTGTGAGTTGGTATTTCCCCTCAGAGCCCTTCACCAAGAGGAATTTCTCATTGTCTCTCTCCACAGTCCTCACTGAGATTCCCAGCCTGCCTTCAAAGTACCCTTTCACAGGTCCCACAGAACTTTTCCAACTGTTCTTTGCAAAACAAATTCCCGCTGCCCTTCCACCCGTGCCAATCACAGCCCATCTTCTTCCTTCTCACTTAAAACTGGGGTCACTTTGCCCATTCCCTGATACTGACATAGCAGAGCTGGCCTTGTAAATCCCATCCCTGCTATCAAAACGACTCCAGGGACCAAAAAGCTACAGAGAAAAAGCATCTTTGGTTAGTGAAGCTTTTCCATTCCCCGAATTTTTGAAATTCAGGTGGGATGAACTTCCAGCAGCACTTGTGCAAACAGGGCTGCGCTGCAAAGCAAAGCCGGACAGAAACAAGAGATCTAAAGGCTGCTGTCTGTGCGCTCTCGGGCCGCTTCCCTTTGCTTTACCACGGCGCCTGACATTAAAAGGAACCTCACAGTTGAAAGGTCGTGCGAGGCTGCAGCTGGCTCTGAAAGACTCCCCAGGAAAACCCTTCCCAGTGAGTGAGTGCCTGGGTGGGGATGGCCTATGCACAGCGGCTTTTGTTCCGCGTTTGCCTGAATGGCTTTGGGAGCCTCTTCCATGAAGAGCTGAGCTTTCCTCCTCCTCCTCTGCTCCTTCCTTCTGCCACTTTCATGTTTTGTACTTCAGAGCTGGGCTGCTTTGCTGGCCAGGGTCAGCACAAGGTCATGACTTGTGACAGGAGGTTAATGTAGTTGTTAAGTAACAACATGAGTCTTTTGAATGGCATGAATATTCCACCCCACCCTCTCCCAGACACACACACGCTCTCTGTCTCCCGGCTGCTGCCTCGGCTGAATACTCGGGAATGGCAGGGCGATCGTGGCAGTCTCTTGGACACCGTGCCATGCACTCGCACGTCTTTCAATTACCACTTATCCATTTAAGATGTAGATTTAATTCGTTGAAGGATTTCCGGTCATTTCAAAAAGTTGGGCAAATATTGTGACTGCCTTGTGAAAGCTGGAAATGATAAAAATAGAGTGTGCTGTTGACACTACATTGTGGGCAAGGACAGGACCCAAATCTCTAAATTTGCTGAAAGTTTGCCGTATTCATTTACTTTTAGGGGGTCTGCATATGCCACAGAAACTGCGAACAAACCCACGACTAAAGTTATTTTAAAAAATTTAAAGAGTTGTATCATTTTTGACACATACACTCAGGAAACAGCTTAGGTGATGGGGGTGAGACTTTTAGGGATGGAGACCTGAAAATCATGGAACTGTATTTCAAGATTGCACATTTTTGAAGTCAAAGAGCTTTGCTGTGAGCGTTGTTTTTGGGAGGATGAGGAGGAAAAGGGAGATGAAAGAAGGGTTTAGAAAGTGTCAAGCCAAGAAACACTAAACTTTTTCTACCCTCGTCTGACAAGCCCCTAATAAATGCATTATTGGACCAGTACCTTAACAGGTATTTCCCATTTCTGTTTCCTGTCCTTCAGATGAACACACTCCCTGCAGTTTGCAATTATCCAGCATAACTGAGAGTGGCATACTGGATGAGCTATCAACATCAGAATCTGGTACAAGGTTTGATAACCACATAGGAGCGTGAGAGGGCCAATAGTTACGGCTGGAGAAGAGAAATCCCACTGTCTGCTTCGCTAATGACAGCTCTGTCTGTGTCTCTGAATTCTGAAAGGGGTCTCGTTTACCTCCCTCCCTTAATCTGATGGGAACCTTTTGATCTCAGCTGGATCTGGCCCCTCAGTTCACAAAGCACAGTTAAAGACAGATAAAGCCTCCTGAAAACAAATAATTCTAATCAGAAGACCCTAGAAAAGAAGCCGAGTGATCTCAAGGCAGAAATCCGCAATCTCACTAAGATTTTGAATCCAAGAAAGAAGGGGCTGAGGTGAGCTCTACTTACGTCTGACTCTAAATAAGAATCAGAGCAGCAAGGTAAAGCAAACCAAACTGCACAACTTCCCTCCTGGAAAGAGAAAATCCAAATCCATTCGTTTAACAGACTTCTCAATTTGCAGTAATCCCACAGCTTCAGACTTGCAAACTCTTGCAGCTGTGTCGGATTTGTAACCCACCAGGTATTTCACAGCTACCTTTCACAGTTTGCCAGAGCTGTCAGGGAAAGAAAGCAGATCCCATTTCTCCAGAAAAGCAGATGTCAAAGCATTTTGAAATGGTTCTCTTTGACAGAATTGGGAATACAATGGCATTTCGGGCTGCAGTGTAAACTGCAAAGCTGTGATTGATAACCCATAGCCAATACCAACCAGTAGAAACACAGACATTCCAAAGTGAATTCCTCTTTGATGCAACACCTCTGGAAGGTGCTGCCCCACGAAGTTCTGTCTCACAAGATGACACATCCAAGCAGGGCCGTGCCAGTCCCCAGAGATCCCCAGGTGTCAAGGACAGGAAAGGAAATCCAGCTGCGTTGTTTTCCTCCTCAGCTCAGCTGTTACCCAACTGATGGGTGCGGTGGTGGAGCTGTGGAATGAGTCTCAAAGGACTGACACCTACCGAGCACTGCCTTGCTTTTCTTTCAGACCTCCAAAGGATTATTTGAGGTAAACAAAGAAAATAAATACAATCATTTACTATTTTATGTGCAGCCTACTGTGTTACTTTGTCACGTCTTCTGTGTTGCTTACTCAGTGACAGCTTTGATGTTCTGGATGGGTCTGATGCTGTTACAGAACCAGAGGTACCACGTTTTGCTTTAGACACTTGTCACTGAAGAAGCTTAAAGAGCAACTGCCGCGGTTTTATGTGGCTTTCCATCAATGCACAGCAGCTGCCCCGTTATAAAGCAGCCTACAAAACATCTGTGAGGGGCCCCGGAGCGGGCAGTTGGTTCCTCTGTGCCAGGGGTGGGCAGACAGCAGAGTTAAACACTGCAGGACAATGAGGGGCCTGAGGGAACTGGGGCTTCTCTTTCCTAAAAATCTGCTGGAGTGTTTGGGAGAGGGAATGCTCAGAACCAGCCGTGGGGCGAACACAGGCAGCACAGTCTGTTCCTTCTTCCTCGCCCCGGGGGGATTTCTAACCTTCACTTGCAGCTACTCCTTTCTCCCAGCTATGCTCAATGTCCATCGTATTCAAGACTCAGCGAAGGGCTCAGATCCCAGGGTCTCCTCTCTGAATTCCAGCTAAGAGTGGCTAAACAGGGGCTGGATTCACCTCTAGCCCAAGACAATTTTTATTTCCCAGTCTCACAAGAGCGATTCTTCTCTGCTATTTACTTTTGTGGTTGAAAAGAAACCAAAACTCTTCTCCCCCTCAGATTTCTGTTGTAGCAACTTCCTCGAGACTCTCAGTGTATCTGTGATCCCTGGAATGTGATCTGGAATCCCATCAGCATTCCATGTAACATATATGGTATCAAGTATATCAGCACTTAAAAACAAATTATAATATGTTTTGTCCAAGTGCTGATTGTTGGAAAAAAATTTAACTCAAGGACCTGAAAGCCAAGCAGGGAAAGAAATTATTTACAACGGCCTATGTCACACTATGATGAAAGAATATAAATTTTAGGTAGAAAAGTAAAACTGACTGAAGTATAAACGTGCCTCTGAAGGGAAATCTGTCAACGAACATATGGAGGTGGGGATAACTGGGAAATGTGCTATGGACCAGAAGCAGGCTGGAGAGCTGTGGGACAGAGCCCAGCACAAAACATGCCAGCAGAGGGTACTCCTACTTCACCACTGCCGTGCTCCCGAGGGAGGGACAGCCCTGGGGGACAGCAGGGGACATTCAGGGACAAGCAAAGTGACTGAAGGAATGCCCACGGCTCTCCTGTCACTAAGGAGCTTCGTCAGGAGCAGCCCTGAGTAATGGAGCAAGGGAAAGATCTTAAATCAAACTTTGAAATTGTTGCCAAAGACAATGATCTATAGGTAGTTTCCAAAAAGCTGCTCTTTAACCCTCAGCCTTCCAGGACAAGCAGAAGGTCACAACTATTACAAAACAGCTGGATTGATGGAATTCTCCTCATGGATTTTTTATGCTTTGTAGCTGACTTGTTACAGGTAAGGGAATAAAAGTCCAAGTGTCAGTGATATTGTCAGTGCTCATAGCAACGCAGATTGGAAAAGAAACAACTGAATCTAAGCTCCTTACCTGCTTAGATTAATTGATATGTTATTAATTAATATATTATTATAATATAATAATATTATATAGAATATATAAAATGTATAGTATATATTATATTATATTATATTAC
>VZTI01001917.1:68775-111032 GCA_013397865.1 Struthidea cinerea
TAATATTAATTAATTGCATTAATTGATATGAAAATAAACCCACAAATCTCTTTGCTGAAGCAGCTAAACCACTACAAAACCTGGGGTTTGAGCAGGGCTCATTCTCCATCAGATCCCGCTTCCACCACAGGGCTGAGCTAGGAGTAGCCAGGATATTCAGCAAAAATCCCCAAACCCCAATCATTCCTTAGGGAAAAGGGAAATTAGGCACAGAGATTTTTTTTGTTATAAAGGCAGCTTGAGAGCAGAGAGCAGCAAGCAAAGTTCAAGCCTCAGCTACCACATGATCTGTTCCTTTAAGACCAGCTTAAAGTTTAGCTGCAGTGTTTAGAGTAAGCTCATCTTAATTTGTTGTACGCTGACCACACACGGCAAGGGCTCGAGGACTCTTTTTCTCCCTGAGCTTGGTGTCATCCAGGGACAGGTTTTTAACCTGTTTTTTCACTCACACCCACACCTGCAGTGTTGTTGCAGCCAGGCAGAGGACGTCGCTGTTTGCAGAGGTTCTGCTGAACTGAAAAGTCTGTGTTGGTATCAGCATTTTTGTTTGTGCATAGACAACTAACCATGATTAATCCAGCTGTCGCCTTATTTCATTTTAGTATTATCTTATTTGAACCAAACTTTGCTTTGGATTGCAACAATGTGATAGATTCTCACTGCTCTGTGCCAAGATCCATGGAAGCAACACCCCAATGCCAAGAAAAAGGAATTTCCTTGTGATGTACTTACAAAATAGCCTTTTCAGAAGTAACATTTCATAACCAATGTTGAATAGTACAAAATTACTGAGTATCAAGTTGCCTTTTACCTCGCTTTGAACCCTAAATTAACTGCTACTGTAACATCACTGCTGCAACTCAGAGTCATATCAGAGATAAAAATAGCATGCCCGGCTTGGACTTGGGGCCTTATCTGGCAAATTCTTCCAAAAATTCCACACACGAGCCTTCCTCTCCCCAGCAGCAAATGAAACCACTCAGGAAGTTTCCTTCTTGTAGGGAGCAAGAGCAGTGCTGAGCTAATTCCCACAATTAGCAAAAGAATAAAGACAAATGAAAGCTGATGTAAATAAGAACAAAAGCAGCTCCTTGAGTTCTGTGAAACATATTTTTTGTTGTGCTGTAGGGACTAAACCACGGTTTCTAAATCAGTAACCTGGACTGGAAACTGGGAGTCTGCCAGCAGGCAAATCTGCACATTAATATCTGCAAAGTGCTTTTTGATGATTAGGGGAAAAGAGATTAAGAAGGACCAAGTGTTATGAGCAAAGAAGACAAACTTGGACTCATCAGCAGAGGGGAACTTCCACGGCTGATGAGGAATGCAGCTGGGCCAGAAATCAAAAGATGTCCTGTGAGCTGCACAACCAAAAGTAAAGCATCTTCAGCCACAGGAGGGAATTGCTGAATCTATGAGATGGAGTAGGCAGTTGAAAATGTTGTTTTGGTAATTCATTTTTGGGGATATATTTCAGTCCCACAGCTGCAGAAATTCCTAACTAGCCAAACCTTGGTATGCAGATTAATAGTTTGGATATCCCTCACTTAAGCAGGGATGTAGAATTTGTGGGTTTGGCTTTTTTGCTTGGTTGGTTGTTTTTTGTTTGGGTTTTTTTTTTCAGTTTTTAATATACAATGATCGTTACCTTGACCATTGAATCTTCTGAAAAATGTAGAAAGGATAACATTAGAAGTGAGCAGTGATTTCTGATCTTGAGTAGATTCAATGTCAAATCACTTCCTGTCAGCAAACACACCAGGATACAGCAGATGATATTCCCAGAGCAGCTGGTTCCTAAATACCCCTTTTCTGAGGAGGACAAACTGTAGCTGATGCATTTCTTCTGAATTCAGAGCTGGGCTCCACATTTCCACAAAAGGGAAAGTTAAAGTGGGCTATGACCAAAAGAGCAGATTTAATTTATGTGCTTCAGTGAATATTACATGACAGATCTGTGTTCCATTTCACCTGACATCCCTCGAGTTTTTATTAAAATTATTATTAAAGGAATTTCTTGAGCACATTTCTTGTTTTACTGTGCAATAATGAATCCAGTCAGGAGAGAACTGGCATGGAGCAGGCTCTTTTCAGTCAGGTCCATCATAGGAACGCGTTGGTCAAAACACAAGTGAAGGCTCTTCTGGTGAAGATCTATATAAAATATCTGACTGCAGTCACAGACATATTCTATTTCTGAAAGTAACTCTTTCATACCAGATTCCTTCATTTTCCCAGTCAAACTATTTTTACTTCTTTCAGTATTTTGAAGCTCTTACGAGTGTGGGTGACCGGGCTGGAGGCAGATGTGCCTCATGCCAACCTCTTTTATTATGTTCAGACATTTATTGTGTTCAGACTTTTATTATGTTGCCTTATCCCAACCTCTTTTATTATGTTCAGACAGCAGAATCTTAACTTGAGCCGAGCAAATTATTCCCAGACAAACCCCACCTGACTTTAGCAGCACATTTGCTAGCACTACACGGAAGAGGTGTGTTTCTTTCTTATGTTAAGTCACCTCTGGAATGTATTTAACGAGCTCGTTCTTCCCAAGTCATGCATAGCTTGAATTCAAGGCAGGCTGCTAAAACTGGTCAGAACAGTCTCTGAGGGCTGCTCTCAGCGTTTGACAAGATGGGCCTATAAAATACCCGCAAATAGCCTTGTGTACCAAAGCACAAAATCCGTGGTTTCCGTAGATGACCTGAGTGTTCAGGGGGAGAACTGGCAGGAAGAGAATCAGGGTTGGAATGTCCTGTGTCACATGCAGCACCTTTGTTTTTCACTGGACTTACCACCATCCCTTGCATCTGAATTCAGCGTAATGGGGAAGCAGGACAGAGGACTTTCTTTACTGAAAAGATCCATAATTATGGCCGGGAAACTCGTGTAATACATCCGTGAAAACTGTCCGAAAATCTGTGGCATCTGGTCCAGAATTTCAGGTGGCAACTCTGCAGAATTCCATTTCTCCAGAAAAGAGCCCAAAGTACAGATTACAGAAGCATGCAGGATTTGGTGACTGGGTCTGCCAAAACCCAGCTCAAATTGTGACAGAATTGTGTTAAAGTATTCCTATGAAAGGTTTATTCTATTTTTACAGTTGTATTACTGTTGTGACGCTTCAGATTTCTATTTTAGAGGTCACCTAAAAAAGCAGAAGTGATGTACGAGTACAAAGATTATGTAAAGTCCTACAGCTGGGGTTGCAGTGTCCTTTCCAAGCTGGAATCTGGGACAGCACCACGGAACTTGTGGCTCCTTCTCACATCATCTCCAGTGGCACTGCAGCAAGCAGAGGGAAACCAGAGCTGCAGGTCCCCTGGGATGGTGTGCAGAGTTCCTGACTGACAGCTAACAAAATGTAACCTCTGGATTTGGACATGAAGTAGCTCGGTCCAGGAATGTGAGAAATAACTCCTAGCAGATGCCGCAGTGGCATTTCCAGAGAAGTCCTATTAATTATAAAATTGTACTTAGGGCAGCTGTATTGCTTCTTTCTCTGATCTCCTTCTCAGTGCAGAAGGAATTCTTGTGGATTAGCTTGCTAATGGATAATCCTATTTCTTGGGTATCTTTGCTGCAAGGCAGCCTTGGCTTCCCACCCATCCAGTCAGGAATGTTTATATTTAGCTATTTTCTGGAAACAGAGCTCCAGCTGCAGCACATAGCAATTATTTGGATGGATCTCGTTTTTCCTCAGGATATGTCTATTTTTTTGGTGTAGACTGAAGAGTCTCACTAGAAATATGTCACTTTGCCTGAGCAGAGTTTTGAAGAAAAGTGTGTTTAACTAGTGTGGCTCCAGATCTGTGTTAGAGCTTGATGAGACTTGCAGCCATCCCACATTCCTTTGGGATGTATATTACTGTTATTAAAAATTGATTTGTAAATACCTAAGGTATCCAGGGCAACGTAAGTAACTGAAAACTCCACGGACAAAAGAAATGTCAAATTATCTCAGTACTTTTTGCCTCTCTAACAAACATCTCAACATTGCCTGATACTGAGATGCTTCTTCACTCTGTTGTAGGGTGGTGCCAAACACTGCTAAATAAATGGACACTGAGCCTCTCTTCCACTCCAGAAGTGAGTGAAAATCAGGCACCAAAGGAGTAATCCCTGTGGAGATATTTTCTATGTGCACATTTAAATTGCTCTGGCACCTGCTGTGCTGAAGGGCTTGCAGCAATCTGTGGATGAAGAACTGATGAAAGGAACCTGTCAGTTTTTATGAGTTTTAGGATCATTATCTTTATCCTTTACCATTCTTTGCACAGCTGTCACAGTACCTGGTTCCACTGCTGATGGCTGGTTTGACACTCAGGACTTGCTGCAGTCATTTCTTGAGCCCAGGTGTGGGCTGCAAATGTAGGGCTCGGTGAAATACCACAAAAAAGAGACACCTTGAGAGATTCTGCTTTTGAAAATTATTTGAAAGATGTTGTGGTGGCATGAACCAAGGTGATCTCTGGTTTAGTTTTCCAAATGGAGGCATCTTCAACACATTGTATGGCCAAGCAGCCCTGGCTGAAGCAGAGAGCACCTTGTGAACCAGGAAGAAGACTGGCCCAAGGATTATCCTCTAGCAGGCAGCTCCAAATGAAAGGTGATCAAACTCCCCAAACTCACACCTACCGAGTATTTTGCATTTATGCTGGAGAAATAAAGGTGCTCTTTGACCTTGCAGTAATGACTGAGCAAGCCCTGAATATGCTCCAGAACACCACACTGTGCTCTGTATTCCATGGTCACTGCTGCTGCTCCCAAACCCTCGTGGCAGGGAGTTTGCCCCACCAGGAGCAGTGCTGCAGACTTCCCGTGGCTCCTGCCTCTCCAGGAAGATCAGAGCTGCATAGCCTCACTGGGGACTCCAAGGGGAAGTGTTTCCTGTTAGGGACAGGATAACACCCCTGGACACACACAGCCCTTTCCTCTGGCCCAGCTGCCCAAGAAGCTCATAAACACAGACAGAAAATCAGGTTTGTTTTTAACCAGTTAGCAGAACAAAAGTGGCTGGAGGTCAAATTCTAAACCCTGCAGAAGCACATTATTTACTACAGACCCTGTATCAGAGAGCAGCAGTACTTCCCAGGCACAAAACTGTAGAGATAATATTCCTGAACTGGATCAAGTCTCATCAGTATCTGTTATCAGTTCTAACTAAGAGAATAGTGTTGCAATTATGGGCTATAAAGTAAATCGAGCACCATACTTGCTGTACAGAAATAATTGCTGGAAACTTGGTGGTACCTTATCTCTTTTCTTCAAGGAATTAATAAGGGAGTCAGGCTTTTGGGCTAAGCACCACAGAAGATCAAGTCCACTCCTGTAAAATAATAATGGAGAATTCAGTGGGACCTGAAATTGGCCTAATGAAATATTATTTTATCTATTGCTACAGTATTTGTCTTGGTAGGTGAAGTATTTCTAAACTCTCATTTAAAATACTGCAACAGAAGCATGATAAAAAGAAATCTGAGTTGGTTACAAAGCAGCTGCAGCATTTCAACAGTATCATATAAAAATTAAGGAATAGGCACCAATATTATTCACAACAGCAAACCCAGAAAGTGATTTGCTTCATGTACTTTTTCTTATCCTTATATTATCATATCTGCTCCACTGCAAAAAGCCAGATGGGTTTTTCCCCTCCTAAGAAAAGCCAGATGCCCCTTTTATATCTGCCAACAGGCACTTTTCTGGAAGCAGAGAATCAGTCTGTTTACATCTAATGAAAACATTCTACAGATCCATCAAATAAAGTACTCCAACATTGTTAATAACTGCCCACCGTTAACGAAACACCACGAGGAAAGATAATGTAAAATAGTCTGAAATCATTACTAAGGCACGCAAGATTCTTATGTTTTGTTTCTTAATAGTCTGTTTGCTCCCATTTATAAATCCCAGACCCTGGGACTCTGACTGCTCCCTATAAAATACAGTATGCAATGCACAGGTAGCAATAATTTGCAGCAAACAGAACAAAATACTGCAAAAGCAACAAAAGAAGTTATAGAATCTGGCACAATGAATCCAAACAATGTGTTTGGGACCTTGGATTCACCAGAATGCCCTGTGTCCTCATGCACCCGTGCTTCCATCCCTCTGCTTTCCACAAAAGGGAGATTCCAGGCCATTTAATCATAAATTCCTAGGATGACTCTCCCTCCTTGTTTGTGGGATTTGTTTTTTAATTGTGTTTACATTCTTGTGTGTGGGTTGGGAATTTCGGTTTGTTTGTGATGAAACATCAAAGTTGAGTCCCAAATTAATGCTGTGCAGTCATATATTCCTTGTACCTTCCCACAAGAGGACAATAGCCACACACACAGTTACCAAGTTTTATGCAACTTTAATGGGATTAAACCAATCTATAGATCTTTGTGTGATGTGATTTTTGCTTTCTCATCCAATTTTCCTGCTGTTATTTTTCCTATTATTTTGCTTATTGAATACCTATTTTCGGATTTAAAAAAAAAAAGCTGTCTGAATCTTCCCGTGAAATAAGAGAATTAATAATCTGTAAACATGCAAGTTTATTCAGTTGATGTTTTTAATTCTGTTTGCCAGGAAGCTGCATTTTAATCCTGACACATTCACTGCACAAATGTGTGGCCCATAATCTTTCCCACACAGTGGTTACTGTACAAATCACACAGAGGAAATTATCAGCACTGAGAGCAGATAGAACTCAACCTGAGATTGCTGGATTTTGTGACAGAGAGTCTTTGCAGCTCTCAAAAAGCTGCACAAGTAATTCTGCAGAACTGCTAGCAAATAAAAACTCCTTGCAAAACTTTGGTGTTTCAAAATCAGTAGTGAAGACAGCAGAGTGTGGTGTTCGTGAGAGGTGCCACAGAAGGCACAGTGGACTGAGATTCTCAGCAGCATTCATTTAACCAAAGTCACCATTTGAGGGTTAACCCAGAAACTATTTCTCTCCCAAATATTGAGATGTTTTCCATGCAAAACATTTACATCTGAGCCTTCTCTTCAGGTTTACACAACACATTAACTGCCAGCACAACAATCCAGTGGAGCAATTAATTTACACTTTGCAAACTGAATATTCAGCCGCGGTTTGGGATCCTTCTTTACCAGGATCAGTTTCATATTTAGCCACTTTGCTCTTCTGACTGCTTCCTTAGCAATTCTAGGGAAGAATCTCATCCCTCCGTTCCACCTCTGAATTATAAACTAGATTGGGGAACTCTATCTGGCTTTAAAAATATACCCATCTATTTCAAAAGTGTTTATGTATTTTACATAAAACATTTATAGAGATTTTCAGCTGGTTTGTTTCTCAGCTGGATCAGTGTCCTGATCTGGTTCACAGTGCAGAGCTAAGGGGTGGTGTGCCTTGTTGCCAGGGCAGGAACAGGAGCAGGTAGGAACCAGTAATACAGCAAAGCCTTTGTGTCATTAAGCCAAGCCTTATTTAAGATGTGGCTCCTTTCACCCGGCCTAAAAAAAACAAATTAATTTCAGTTCCTTACATTTGTGTTAGCTCTGCAGAAGAGATCTGTGTCCTCTATGAGTCCATTTAGTAGCCATGACTCAGTGGGATTCCTTTATTACAAAACCAAACCAAAATTCCAGCACGCTTATACAATAAACTTTCACCAGACCTTAATTATGTACGGTCACGCTGTCCACTCAGAAACACCTGATAAAAATCTCCAGCGAGTGCTAACTAGACAGAATTCCTCGTTTTGAAGATTTGCATCTATTTGAGATTTCCCTGGGGTTTGTCTCCCTAATATCCCAAGTTCACCCACACATTTCCTGTCCTCACCCCAGAGCACAGAAGAGGGAATTGGTCTGTGCTAAAGTTTAAACCTCTCCCCTCGGGAGCGCTCCAGCTCTACAGAGCTCAGCTTAAGCTTTGCCTGTTTACAGGCCAGACTGTTCAGTGTAAATGAGTTCCGGATTCATGAGTTCAGGATCAGGTGTGAGGTTGGGTGCAGACCCAGCCTGATGTCTCTGTACCAGGCTCTGGTGCTCATGTCTGAGCTGGCAATGCACTTCCAGCTTTATTCCTAAAATATTTTTTGTTCAGAATGATCTGACGGATGCTACCCAGCCTCCTCAGCCTTGGTGCTTCAGAGGAAATCCTACCTGACATTTAATTTATCCTAGCCAAAATCAATGGGTTTGCAAAGCTGGATCACAGTTCTCAGCTGGGCCCTACAGAAAAACTTTACACTTCATGTCCTGTGGAAACATGGACCTCATGTGAGCAAAGATGGATTGTTGGTGTGCCTCGATTCCATTAGATTTCCAACAACAATCTAAATGAAATAATTAAAGGGCCTTGCTGCTTTTTCAGTACATAGTGCATCTCCTACAGCCTCACCTGTGCAACGCGAAGATCCCTCACTCGCTCCCAGGCACAGCTCACAGCCCCTCATTGGAAGACTTCAACAGACAAAAACAGGAAACAGAAGGAATTAATGACGCAGCAAAGAACCAGAAAGACTCCATAGGAAATTTGACACAAAATGGACAAAGTGAATTTAAAAACTGATGTAAAATCATAGAATGATTTGGCTTGGCTTGGAAAGGACCATAAAGATCATTTGGTCCCAGATCCCAAAAAAAAGATGTTCTCTTCTCCTATTTATTGAATAACACAGATCCCCCGCCCTCTTAAAGCAGAGAAGGTGTTTTCAGGACATGGGAAGCACTTTCTCCTCCCTTCATTTAGGTCTGTATCAGCAACTCTGGGATATCCTAAATGATCCAATGCAGACAGGCGTGTGCTAGTTCCACCTGCACTACATTACCTCTCAACGTACAAAGGTTTCCTTCCCAATAAATCCTCCTCAAACTGCTGGTTTAAAGTTCTTCTTTTTTTTTTTTCTTTATTGTCAGAAACGTCATCGTCTTTATTACTTCATGGCCCTCTTGTCTGCAGAAAGAGCATTTTCAAGGCTGTGTGATGAACAAGAGAAAGAAATTATAACCCAGAAACTATAATGAGTTGGGTCTTGGGAGGGTTGGTCTCTCCCTTTGGGAGGAATTCCAAGCTTGGATATCGTGCTAACACAGCTTGGAAACTTTTAAACCCGACGTGTGCGGTTCATCATTTTGCTGGTATGAAGCAGGAGAGTTCCCGGAGTTGTCTCAAGAGGAACACTGGAACCTGGACCTGCTTGGAGTTTGTAGAAACAACAGGGAAATCAGCGCTCCCTCGTATCCAGTGCCATCCTTTTCCCTGAAGGCAGCGGGAGTTGTCCCTGAGGGGAGCAGGGATGCCCTGAGGGGAGGGGGAATGCCCCAAAAGCAGTGGCATTGCTCTGAGGGGAGCAGGGATGCCCCGAGGGGAGGGGGAATGCCCCAAAAGCAGTGGCATTGCTCTGAGGGGAGCAGGGATGCCCCTGAGGGCAGCGGGATTGCCCCGAGGGCAGTGGGAACATGAACGTAAAGGAAATTGACCTGAGGGCAGCGGGGATGCCATGAGGGCAGCGGGCAGTCGAGGCCCGGGACGCGCCCCGAGGGCAGCGGGGATGCCATGAGGGCAGCGGGCAGTCGAGGCCCGGGACGCGCCCCGAGGGCAGCGGGGATGCCATGAGGGCAGCGGGCAGTCGAGGCCCGGGACGCGCCCCGAGGGCAGCGGGGATGCCATGAGGGCAGCGGGCAGTCGAGGCCCGAGACGCACCCCAGCCCCCGCGGCTCCCCTGGCGGGGCGGGCCAAGGCCGCCGGGTGTGCGCGGCCCGGGGAGGCGGCGGCGGCGGAGGAGGAGGCGGAGGCGGAGGCGGTGGTAAGGGGAGGGGAGGGAAGGGCTGGGCTGGGCTGAGCCGTGCCGGGCGAGTGACACCTGGGCGGCTGCGCTGCCTCCTCCTCCTCTCACGTAGGTTTCGACTTTCTTCCCCGCCCGGAAACTTGGTGGAGGCGCCGCGCTCGCCGCCGTCGCAGGCCGGGTTGGCGCTGGGCTTGCAGCGCCTCTTCCCTCCCCATCCCGGGGGCGAACGAGCCCTTCCCCGGCCCGGCGGCCGCAGGTGAGCGGGGACGGTGTGGGGGGTGTGAGGGAGTCCTGCCGGGACTGGGGGACGTGGGAGTCCCTTAGGAGGCGCGGCGCTCCCGCCGGGCTGAGGTCCCCTGAGGGACGCGGTGGGGGGGACACGGGGGCTGAGGTCGGGGCGTCCCGACCGGCTGAGCGCGGGGTCCCTTGAGGGGCTCGGGGGGGTCCCGCCGGGGCTGAAGGGATGCGGAGTCCCATAAGGGGCTCGGGGGATCCCGCCGGGGCTGAGGGGATGCGGGGGTCCCGCCGGGCTGAGGTCGGGGGGTCGCGGATCCGCTGCGGAGGCGGCCGAGGGTCCCCGTTCTCCCAGCGGCGGGCTCTCGGCCGTGACCGCGCGGGGCCGCAGCCAATGTCCCTTATCAGTGAGACGGGCAGCGCAGGTGAAGGCTGCCGAACCTCGGGTTTAACTCTTCACAGCTCGTGCCTGGGCAGGGCCCCCCAAACCCGGCGGTTTTCCGCTTGCGGGGGTCGCAGGGAGGCAGTGGGGCAAAAATGTCTTTGCTAGGAGTCGGCGAGTTTGCTGCTAATTTATGCAGGGGGAAAAAAGCCTATAAATAGAAGTTGAGATAAATAGGCAAAGCACAGCAAGGTGAGGATGTGGACCTTTTGGAAATACCTTAAAGGTAAGAAGTACAGGTGATGATAAGGCTTAGTTTAACCCGAAGAGCAACCATATATCTGGAAAGATTTTTATTTAATTTATGAGGGTTTTTTTATGAGGGGTGTAAAGCGGGGTGAGGCTGTGTGCTGCTGAAGGGGTGATCCTGCTCTGCTTGGCTGGGTGCACTTGGCATCTCGAGGATAATGTCAGGAGGAGAGAGATCTGATGGAGAAGGAGCAGACCAGGCAGCAGCCAGCTGATGCCAGCGCAGGAGGTGGCAGGGACAGCGGGACTGCCCCTTTCGGTGGCACTGCAGGCTTAGTTTGCTTTAAGCCCCGCTTGAAACGGCACTTTCAACTCCTTGAGCGGTTTTTGGGACCTGCTTTACGTCGGGAAAGTAAGGAGCGCAAAATGAGTGCTTCCCTGCTGCTTACCAACCCGAAAAAGGGTCATATTTAAACTTCTGCTCCAGTTTTTTAGCCAAGGCGAAAGGACCAGAACATAAAGTTTCTCTAGGAAAAGCTATTCCAGCTCAAGTACAGATACAAGCGGTGGGGGAGGTCTCTGCTGTGTAGAGGGTGTGTCGGAGCAGGGGCACAGTGGAGATAATTGGCAGCCCAGAGAAGTTTCTGTCACTGTCACAGAAGCCCAGAGCTGTCCTGTGTAATCCTTAAGCCCCTGGAGGCTCAAGCAGCCCAGGGTTTGGGTGGGTTGGAGAACTGGAGCTCTCCTGCAGCAGTGCCAGTTGTGTGCTGTGCCTTTGGGGGACGGCACTGACGTTTGTCCTTGATGCCGGAGCTCTTTTGGCAGCTCTCCAGCAAAGGGAGAGCAGATTGCACACATGGCTCCTTCAAAACAAAACTTCTTTCTCTGAAGTCGCACACTCCAAGTCGCCTTTCACAATTTCCCTGAGCAGATGTAGTGCGTCTGCTGCTGAAAGGGCCTAAGGCAGTGGGAATATTTATTCCCTCCCCCAAAGGGATTTGCTCCCTGAACCAGCTTGTGGAGGGCAAAACAAAGGGGTCATACGGCTGGGGATGGAGCAGGGAAACGATAAACAGGAGGCAAACCTTCTCTGGGGCTCCCCAGCTGGAAAACTCAGCTGTGCTGGAAATCCACACCTTTACTCACCCTGTCTAAGTGTTAGCATGCAAGCTGGGTGCAGATGGAATTCATTTCTATAACGGGGATGCGCTGGCATAAAACCCCCGTGGGATGAACAGGAGAGAAGGACCTGTGGTGTGCAGCAAAAAGGAACATCTGTTGAATGGCAAATTTCAAGTTTTTAACCGAATGAATACTGAAATGAGCAAGAGTTAAAAAACAAGCCCAACCATATGGCCTGGGGAATGAGGACTGAAAAAGGTGGAAGAAACAACTCCAGAAGGGACCTGGCAGCTACGTGACCTCCAAAAAACCCCACGAGGTTCAAAGATACCTGATGAAACAGGTTGAGATTGATTCTGGGTGAACTTAGTGCTACCTGAACTGCAATTCCAGTAACTTCTAGAAATTGTAATTAGTGGGTTTATAAACTATGGTAGTGCAGTACTTCCCCAAGTGTGGTTAATAAAAAAATTTACACATTTATGAGATTGTAGAGTCTTAGACTTGAGTAGTATCATAAGAATAAACCTAAAAGAATAAATATCACTGCATAATAAAATATCTGTAGCTCACAAAGCACCCCTGCTGTATTTTCTCTTCTCCTTGTGCTGCCATATAGATCTTATTTTCTGCGTTAAAATAAAACATCCTGCTGCAACAGCTCTATTGATTTCGCTTTGAAAATGAAGCTGCATCATTTCATTCTGCTCGTGTGGATCTCCCCAGCGGAGTCGCAGCTGTTGCCTTACTCACAGGCCTGAATATGTTTTGCTGGTTTAATACAAAACCCTCTTGTTTGGCTTTTCCTTCTCAGTTTACTTTAGTGGTGCTGCTCATACAGTTGTTAGGAATTGTATTTGACAGTCCCTCATCAGTTTATGGTCCCTGGTTTATAGCACATAAAACGTTGCTCTTGGCTTAGAAATTTCTTGACACGAATGAAGTTTGAAAATATGAAAATATCTGGCAGTTTTTCTGATATTTCAGATAAGAAATTGCCCACGAGTCAATATCTCACAAGCCATCTGAAGGGTTAGAGGGGATTTAGATGAATGAGCAGTAGGAATTACTGTGCTGGTCCAGGAAAAAGCACTTAAGGCTGGAAGGAGGGAAATGGAATCAAGCTGGAGGAATTTGGAGAGACAATCAGTGCCTTACAGGCAAAGGCTTTTTTTATTATTATTTTTAAATATATATATTTATATAGTGGTCCCCTGAGTTTAGAGGTTCTCTGTGCAAATTTTGTTAGGAGATGTAGTGTTCCTTATTTGGAATATTCTGGAAGGGAAGCACTAGAAGGGATTATGCATTTTTTAAAAGTGTTGTCTAATTTTGCTTACTCTTTGCCTGTACCTTAAACAATGCAGGTTTTGTAAACAGCTGCAGCAGAGTCTCTCTAAAAGCTGTTTTTCTGACAGTTAAAAAGGAGTTGAGATAAAACTTGTCCTGTTCTCCTGCGGGTTCAAGGGACTCACCTGTGACATCAGCGTGGCTGTTGCTGAAAGCCCAGTAAATCATGAGTAGCCCTATTGGTAAAGTTCTCGGACTTATCTACTGGTGGGAGGCTGATAACAGAGAAATTCTTCTCACCTGATAAATGCTATTGCCGATCTCTACACAGCAAATAAATAACGGCAGCAGTCCCTGCCCTGGGAGCTTGGAGCTGAGGATTTCCTCTCGTACATGATTGCAACTGGTCGGGAACAAAAATTGCCGCGTGGTCATTTCAAGGAGGATACATAAAAATAACCATAATGGCTCTCGTGGGCCTTTTAGTGCTTAGGATAAAACCCAGTTCCTTGTGAGATCAACACCTGGGGCTACTTTAGTCCGAATCTCCAGGGGCTGAAAACCGAGCGGAGAAAGGAGGTTCCTCCCCCTTCCCTCCCCAAAGCGTCAGCGCAGGTCACTCACGGCTGGCTCCGGAAGAGCGTGGCTGTTGCACTGATTTGGGAACAGCTCAAGGACTTTGCTCTGTTGCTTCAGCTCCTTTAGCTGGTGAGGCAACCACTCCGGTTTTGAAATTATTTTTAGAACAAGGGAAAATATAATTATCAATTCACGCGTATTGCAAATATGTGCCCCATGCGGCAAGATAACAATGGGTTTTAAAGTCCTGCTGCTGGTACCAGCTTGGACCCAGCCTTGAATCGGGATAAGATTTGAAAAGAAAGAAATACATCCCAAATATAAAATGCCTCTTGCAGTTTTGTTTCCCTCAGCTGTGAGGGTTGTTTAAAGTCAATAAGATACACGAGGAGAAATTGTATGAAACCAGATGAAAAGTTCCGTGTGCAACTGTGTAAGCTCACGAACCATGAACACAGATGTCTTAAACGGCAGAATATGTCTCAAGTCCTTTAAAAATGAGATATAATACTGTTCTGTCTGTCTATTGGGGAATGTAATCTTTATCCAGAGACTTCTATTTTTATTTTTTTGTCTTCTGCTGTTTCATTATTTACTTAGGAGCTGTCACCTGTGGTGAAGGGCATTTCAGCTACTGGTTGCAGCAGCTCTGCCTACCCAGAGGCACTGGCAGAGTTTAAGTTCACTTCAAACTCAGCTGCAGCTGCCCTGGGGAGCCACAGTTTGAGAAGGTTTCGTTTTGTTTAAATGAAGGTAACTTGTTTTCTTTCTTTCCCCTTTACCACGATCTGATGGTGAGATGGAATGTAAAGGGGAATTACAGACTTAATTAGCTCTTAATTCAGCTTTTTTAGTTAGTGTGAACAAGCTCGGGCTAGAAAGTACTTTGCATAAAAACCCCTCTTACCCCATGAAAGGAAGTCCGAGCAGGGTGATGTGTCCTGCTGTCACCGCTGGCATCAGGCACGGGAGCTGTTGGGAAAGAAGAGCCAGGCCAGGGGAAATGTGCTGGTCCCTTCGGAATGACTCTCACCCATCCTGCCTTGGGTTTATTTTGTGGAGCTGCGATTCCAAGTGCCTATTGATATAAAGGGATACTGTCACACCTTGTGCCAAGCTCTTTAAACAGAACACCATTAAAAAAAGTAGTGCTACTGAGACTTGGACCGGGTAACGAGGAGTTCTGTGCTACTTTATCCTGCAGCAAAGCCCTAATCTGCTGTTTCTGATGTTAAAAACTGTGTCTGTTGATAGGAAATATTTCATCTCCAGGTGCAAAGCTGCTTTCATGCTGCTGGATTGCTTGTGGTAAAGTTTTGCAGAAAACAAGAGTTCCTTGTTTGTGTTTTAACAAACTTAGAAAATGAGTTATTTCATGCTTAAGGCTGAGAGTAGCCAAGATTAATTTCTTTTAACTGAAATTAATTTTAAAGTAACACTTTGATAGAGTGTGATAACGATTAAAGCTCTGTAGGAGTTTCTCACAAGACAGCAAGGCTTAGAGCTACAGAAATACCTTTTGTCTCCCAAAAGCAGGAGTCTCTCTCTTCCCGCCTCCTCCCTTCTCACATTACTTTTAAATATCTCTGATGTGACCAGCCTGGTGAGGATATTCAAACAGGGACTTTTAAAACATCCAGTTATATAAAATACAGTGCACAGTCTGCTTCTTCCCTTATATCCTTCAGAAGTGCTGGGATGAGAAAGTGTTGCCTCTCTCTGACCTGTATGACAAACACAGATCACAAATGGACAGTGCTGTGCAGGTTTTCTTTCATCTGTCTCCACAAGCAAGGAATTTGTAGGTAGACACACAGACAGTGATGAGGTAAGAGCATCTCATACTCATTTATAGCTTGATCTTTACCTCCTGTCCCAGAAGCAAACCCAGCTCTTTGGAAAGTGAGTGTGCTCCCAGTTATTCAGATGAACGCAAATCTTAACATCGCATCTCCTAATCCCTCTTTGTTTGGTTTTGGGCTTTTTGTTTGGGTTGGAGGAGAAGCTTTGGTTATTAATTACTGATTAAATCCTTAAATAATAGCACTGGGTTCCTTCTTTCTTTGTAGAAAGCTTCTCCCACAAACATCAAACTGATGTTTAGGGATGGAGTTGCAGATAGCTGCCAGATTGAAAATGTAGGTGAGGGTGGAGGTGGGAGTATTTAATTTCCTGGAGGGAGATGATTATAGACATGATAGAAAAAAAATAAAGACAATCCACCCATGTGGTGGCAAAACTTCCACAGGAATATTTGGGTCAAATTCTGTAAAGAAGCAAATTGGTTTAAGTGACTGAAGAACTCCTGTGAGCACAAAGTGAGCAACTTGCATGTTTGTGTGGAATATGCTGTAGAAAGGAGGGTGGATATAGTGGAAGCATCTTGCAAGGTGAGAAAGCAGGAAAAAATATGTCAATAAAACAGCTTTTTCTGCAGTGCTTGTCTTCAATTTGATGGCATTTAATTTATCCATTTTTCTGAGCACAATGTTAAAATAGTCACTGTTGGATCCCCTTTGAAGAAGAGTGTAGGTGGAAAGCTTAATTCCTTAAGAAAGGAAGAGAGAGGAAATTTATTGGCTCTTGTTACCCAGATAATATTACCAGAATGATAACACCAGAATCTCCTGCTCTGCAGAAAGAACTGGGGTTAATTTTTGAAGTTACATTTGTGTAGCCCTGCTACTTGAACACTCTGGGTCCTGTGAGACAGTTACTGCTCTGTGCAATCATTAACTGAGAGAGCAGCAAATGTTCTGAGCATATGGTAGTGGGAGAAATAAATGATAAGTACCAATTTCTTAAGTTTTCATGTCAGCTTTTGATTCTCCTCAAATTAAAAATGCTTGCAATTTAAGCTGTTGATTGCTAGTAAGATTTTTAAACTGAGTATTACAAATCTTCCCTTGTGTTGAACTTTCAGATACGCTAACCAGACAGGTTTTTTATAAAAGTCTGGAAGATTTTCATAAAACTTTTATAAATCTGTCTGGAAGTGAGTTATGTTAAAAATGGAAATCCATCAATGCTGCAGAGCTGATGCTGCAAAAGTTGCTCAGCAGAAAACTCCTTGGGATTGTCCTGCTCTACTCAAGCCTTTTAGCTCATCTCTCAGGATAGGGTTTCCTGGGATAAGAGCTCTTTTCTGGTCTAACAGGATAATGATTCTGATTATAATTAATGAAAATACAATTGGCTTTCTGTTTTCTGGTGCAGAAAACAGATACTTGCCCAGAAGCTGAGGCAGATAAAATACCAAATTGTTTAACAAGCACAGAAACACCAGGGAGTTAAATACCACTTATTTTCACATTTATGGTTAAAGAATGGGTATTAAAAACGATGGGGACAATGGAAATCTAAATTTCCATTTTTCTTGATATTGATTACTTTAAAGCAGCTTTGCTTTAGAGTTTCTGAGTCAAATGTTCACACAGGTGCTGAGCAGTTACTCTTGGAGGTGGCTCATTAGAAACCCCGTGGCTTCAAGGCAAGCTCAATTAGTGAAAGAGTTGCTTCTTATTTAGCTGTATAAATTCACCATCTGCAGAATATTTTTACATTCAGTGGCCTGATCTTCAGCCATATCAGAAAATAATAAAGTTAATAGGAAATTGTATCAACGCCTGAAACCGTTCTTTGGTTTGGTGTTGTGTATTTTTGTAAAATTGGCCTACTTCAATATTGATTATAAAAATCCTCTGCTTTTTTAACGCTTCTCTGTGCCCCTGCTGTAAACTAAGGACAGTTCAGTGATGGCTGTGAAACACTGTGGCAGCACACTGGAAGTGTTCAGTTCGGACTGTGGTTCCTGTCCTATAAAACCTGTCTCGTTTCACTCATCCTTCTTCACAGCAGGGGTGAAATTCAGCAAACCCCCCCCTGTTACAGAGCACATTTTCAATGCACTTTTCTCTGTCTCTGGAATGGAAAAAAACGTGCCATGCCATGAAACACAAAACTTCTTAACTGAGTGAAAACTGTTGGAAGAAAGTTTAGGAAAAGTTCTGCCCCTTTTTCATATGGTTTATTTCTAGAGGATTGGGTTTGCTCCACCAGAATCCATCTGGAACTTGCTTTTAGGTTTGGTCAGTGCCCTGCTGGTGTGTGCCCTGAGCCATCGTCATCCAAATTGTGCTGACTTGTTTTGTCCACCTCAAAAAAATTAATTGTTTAGCCTTTAGTTGGAATGTTGCATTTCCAGTCTCCCAGGGAAATGTTGTTACAAATATAATAACTGACATAATTACTGCACTGCAGTGTTACATAGCAGGAGATGTGGGGCACGTGCCCTGCAGTCCCCAAATAACCTTTTTTATTGGGGTTTCGGCCCAATATGTATCAACATGTCAGTGCTAACCTACAGCTGCCCAAAAGCATAAACCATGGCAGTTCTAAAATATTTCCCGTGGTACAACTGTTTTTTAAATATTGAGAACTAATTATTTGATTTTTTTTAAATTTTTGTTTTAACTTAAGCAGTTTGAAACACTCCTCTAATGTCTCATACCTGTTAGAAATAATTTTACACTTCTGTTTTATGTCTTTGCTGCAGACTGGCTGCACGGTTCTGTGTTTTGCAATGTGCTCTGCTTACTCACCATATTTGTGGTTTTATAAATCAGTTAGTTAATAGAAACAGGCTTGATTTTATTCTTTTTTGTTTTGGGTTGGTTTTTTTTCCCCCAGGAGCTTCTTATGTGGTCTTAGGTAGGTTCCTTGAGATCCTCTTCAGAGACATAACAAAGTGGTAACTTCCCAGGAGCTGGTGCCGCTGTGGGTCTGTTTTAGCCTCTGGTGATGTAATTTCTCAGTCTTTAAATGGGAATAACAGCAATGTTACACCTCAAAGAAATGTAATTTTGGTAGATGTGTTCATGATCAAAATGGACTTGGATCAAATGCTGGAATTGTGTGAGCAGGCACGCCGGGATTGAATGGAGCCTTAATTTATGCTGCACAGTAAGTGGCGCAGTGAAATGCCTTAAAAGCAGGAGCCAGAGCTGTGTTTGGGAATGCTGGTGATAAGCTGGGAAGCTGGAATGCTGCTCTTGGGGTAGCCAGGTACCACAGGCACAGCTCCTGCTCAGTCACAGCACAAGTGGAGGCACGGGGTTGGAAAGATTTCTTAGATAATCAGGCTTTTTTAAAAGGGCTTTTTTTCTTCAAAGCCGTAGAAGTGAGTCATCGGTTCTGTTTCCAAGTCTGGGCTGCTGAGCAGGGAATGAGCAGTTTGCCCACCAAGAATGGTGCCGAGGGGTTCACTGCTGGTGTGGTTCTTGGCACACCCCTCCCAGAGCTATTAACAGTGTTGTACATGTGCAGGGGGGGTAGATCTGAGGCTCTGTGCCCTGGCAGAGCTAAAACAAGAATAGGCAATGGGCTAATATTGTCAGGAATAGTCTTGCTTTGGCAGGAATACAGATTAGACTACCTGATAAGTCATCTTAAAAAAAAAAAAGTCTCATCTTTGAGTCAGTGTTACAGTACAAGGAATTCTGCTTAAAAAAAAAAAAAAAAAACAACCCAACAGTGATTTTCTATTTTTTTTTTTTTGTTTGTTTGTTTTAAATACAGTAAAGATAAAGGTGACCCCAAAGAAATCCTTATGGGAAGTATAAAGAGATTTCTGCTGGTTTATTTCCTTCAATTCTTTGTTACGTATGGCAGTGGGGTGTGTGACTCTAAATAATTCTGACTCCAGAGGCATTCCTTGCATTGCGCTTTTAGAACTGCAGAGTCCATCAGAGCAGCACGTGTACATGTCAGGCTTTAACAATTTCATGCAGTCAATGTGTAGTAACTCGGGGCCAGGCTGGATCCTGATATTGTGATTCCCTCTTTATGTGGGAGCTGAAACCCTTGGAGAGATCCCAGTGCTACAGAGAAAGGCAGGAGCAGGGAAGGTGCCACCCATTGCTGGAAGGAAGCTGGAGAGTGGGGAAGGCTGTAACAAAAAAAGCAACACAGGGATGGAGGGGTTGATTGGGTTGGTCTGGCCTTTGGAGGTTAGAATGAGGATCTGAGATTGGATTGCAGAGGTTTGAGTTTGTACCAAACCTCCCCTCCAAAGCTGGAATCCTGTGGATTCTCTGGACTGACTCTTGAAAGTGGCTCATTGAAGCTGAGGGGAGCCAGGCCTGTTACATGAAACAGTGATTTTCTAGACACTTCAGCTGTGCCTTGTTGGGCTGCAGCAACATCTGTGCTGGATGAGCTTTTAGCAATTCTCCCCTCGCAGAAGCTCTGCTTTGTGCCCGAGTCCCTGATCAAGGGAGGCTTGTTTGAGCCTGCTGCCCTCCCCGTGCTGCTCACTCAGCCCTGCCTTGCCGGAGGCTCTGGGCTGGGTTTCATCACAGAGGTGTCAGCCTTGGGTTCCCCGGTGTCTGCAGGAGTGTCCTCCTTACTGAAGGGACAGTGGTGTAAAAGTAGAACTCACCTGGACACCTTTAAATGAAACCTTCACCCCTTGTTTTCAAGGATCTAGAAGTGAGACAGCAGATCAGCTTAGAGCAGCAAAATTGTGGTGACACTTTTATCTTCCACAAGTTATTACTCAGATATTACTCATCAATGGGATTCATCTTGTGTAACCTTTAAACACAGAGCAGAGAATGAATTTGGTAAATAATCTGAAAAAAAACCCCAAAAAAGTAGTTTATCAGCAAAACTGCTGTGAGGTTTGTTTTTGCTGAGAAAGTGGATTTGTTTCATCACCTGCCAAAGTTTTATGCAAATAGTCCAAGCCGAAGCACAAGTGTTTCTGATTGGTAGTGTTTGCCTTGGAAGCTTCGTGTTTCATTAACTGCTGGTGCTGAGCTGATTGATTAGAATTGGTAGGAGATGTTAAGTGATGGTCTGATGTTGAAATGTTCCGTTTTCCACCTGTAAGATCATTCAAGATCAGCTGAAGCCTGGCAAAAAGGCAAATAAGGCAGACAGTCGGGCTGCCTGTTTCAGGTGGAGGCAAGCACCAAACAACAGGGGGATTTCTAAGAGAGGAGGGCATGGACACATCTGCTTTCATTTCCTTGTGTGCTGTCTGTGAGCTGTGTTTTGTTTTGGGGAGCACTGAGTCAGCCACGCAGGAGTTAAGGAGGGAATGCAAACAGAAGAGTTAGGGATGTTCACCCAGCCTGAGTGCTTCCCTCGAGGGGAAGATCCTTTCTGGCACTACAGCAGGGGAGAGAGAAGCAAACAACTCTCGTTGTACCCACCTGGAAGCGTGACAGTGATGTTTTAATCTTTTGAAGTGAACAAGTTCCTGTGGCTGGGTAAAAATTCGCCTGTGAAAGGGCTGATTCTGTTGGTGATACGTTCTCCCTTTAATTAAATAGCTGACTTACGTTGACAATTAATTGGAGTGATGTATGATTTTTATTAGAAACCCATGACTAATTTTTTCTTGCCGTTCCTGCTATCTTATTGTTCTTGTCTCCCCTCCTCCCGAGTTCTGCTGTGTGCCAGCCGTGTCCTCCAGGCACTGGTGCAGACCAGTGTTCCCTCTTGCTTGGGCTTTTACCTGTTCCAGATAAAGCCATTGTTTTCAGGTATTTTCCACATCATCTTTCAGAAGTTTTCCATTTCATCACAGTTTTGCAATTTTTTTTGTTTTCAAAGAGTTTGGGATTCTTTACATAAACTTAAAAAAAAAACCCCACCAATCCAAAACTCCTCAAAGCATCTCACCACCACAGACCCCACACTGTGTAATACAGTTTGCTTCCTTTAATACCACATTTCCTACTTCATTATAATAACTGCCAGGTTGAAAAAATCCCCCTGCAGTCATCCCTGTGCCTGTAATCTGCTAGGAAACTCAAGTGAATTTTATATTTAATTACAACAGGCAAGATTCAAAATGGATGTGACTGAAGACATTTCTGTTAAAATCAGAGCAGCAACTACAAAGGACCCAGTTTGTCCCTTATCCTCCTCTCCCTGCCTGAAAGGAGCTGAGGCTCAAGCCTTTCTCTAACATTACAACAAATGATGAGGACAATTCTTTAGGTTTTTTCCACTTAGGAAGCTTTAGTCTTTTTATAGGAAATTTGTTTCCATGGGGGAACTTAGGCATGGGTGAGTGGGGAACAATGCATTGTTTGTTAAACAAATTTTTTTGAAGGGAGTGGGCTTGAAAGGAAGGAAATGTGGTTTAGATTTGAGTTTCTTTTGAAATTTCTTCCTCTTCTTTTGCCTCATCCTCCCCACCCCCCAAATACAAAACAAAAATCCTAACAACCAGAAGTTCCCAAACTGGCTTTTCACCACACGTCTCTTTAAAATATTTGGTATGATCTGGAAAGCCGGAGGAAGTTCAAAAATCACTGTCTTGTGTATCCTTTCTTTTTGCCTTCCCTCGCTGGGTTGTTCTCCCCCAAGAACATGCAGCTTTTGTCTCAGCTTTTCTGGTCCGTCTGTTGGGCATTGTTTATTTAGTCTGTGTCTCTGGTGTGTGTGTCTGTGTGAAGTAGTTTAAGCCTCAATTTATCCACGTGCTTAAACATTGTGCTGAACGAGGTCCTCGCATCCTCTGATCCCTGGGCTGTTCACTCACAGGGTGGTTCTGGAAGGAAGAGCCCTGCGGGGGGCAGGTGGGGGTGAAGATTCTGGGGGAGGAAGCTCAAGGCACGAATACAGTTTAATTTTTAATTGGCTGGATTTAAAGCAGGCAGTTGGCTGGAAATCTCTCTCTCTCCCTTTCCTTGGAGGTCTGTGGCAGAGCTGCTGTGTGACAATCTCCTCCCTGGTGCTGGCTGCCATGGCTGACCCCATCGCAGAGGAACCCGTGTCCCAGGTCCCTGAGCTGTGCTGTGAGTGTGGCCAGGCCCACCCCTTGCTGGACAATCACCTCTACAACTTCCAGGACGAGGTGGACGATGAGCTCATCTGCCACATCTGCCTGCAGCCCCTGCTGCAGCCCATGGACACGCCCTGTGGGCACACGTACTGTTTCAAGTGCCTTGAGAACTTCATGCAGGAGTACAGCTTTTGTCCCATGGATCGGAAGAAGCTCTCCTTCCAGCAGTGCCACAAGTCCAGCCTCCTGGTCCGGAACCTGCTGGATAAGCTGATTGTGCTGTGTCCTTTCAAGGCTGAGTGCCAGCAGACCATGCAGCGCTGCGAGCTGGAAGCTCACCTGCAGAACAGGTGCATTCCCCCTTCCATCCTGTCACTGCTCCTTGTGCAATGCCAGGGCTGTTGTGCTGCTCGTCAGAACCATCCGTTCTCAGAGCAGCTCCTGAACTGGGGCAAGGTGGGACACCAGAGATGCCAGGGTGAGGCTGCAGAGGTGGGTGGGTGAAGACACTGTAATTGTGTGTGAGCTCTGGAGGAGAAGGGTGAGCTGCTCACCTTCAGGTCGTCTGCAGACACCAAACCTGTCAAATACACCAACATCTGTGGGTCCTGAACTGGGGCACCAACCCTAGAGTTGTTACAAACAAGCTTATTCTTGTTTCCCTTGCGCAGAGAAGAAAGACAGGCACAAAGTCAACGCTCTGAAAGCAAGGGATTGTGCAGTGCTGCCAGTTTAATTGGTCCAATTAAGATGTGCAATACGTAAGTCTTTGATTCAAATAGTGCAAGTCCCTCCAAGCTGCACATTATGCACTTGCTGGATCACCTACTTAAAATTCCATGATCTTCTCTCATTCTTTTGCTGAAAAGGGGAAGCAAATGAAAATTACTTTTTTTTTTTTCCTGTTCCTCTTGTGCAGAGGAAGGGAGACTTTTTGGTGCTTCCACTGCTGGTTGAGCTGTTGGCAGGCAGGATATTGTCACTTTAAAAGGAGTGCAGGTGACAAAGCTCTTGCCATGGTGCTTGGAGAACCCTGGTTCCTACCTGGTTAATGATTTGCAGGGAAGGGAGCTAAGTGCAAGCCCTGCTGCAGGTGGAACAGACCTTCCTCGGCAGGGTGTATTTTGTCAGCAGGCAATGAGAAATGCCACAGGCTTGTTTCCTTCAGCTGTGCTGTAGTTTGTTGTGGCAATGACATATTTCAAAAATAAGCCGAGCAGGGAACAGGTACACTTAGGAGACCTTTGCAGTTCCAGCCAAGGATGTACCCTTGTGGTTCTTGCTTGTCTTCTGTCCCCACGAGCTGAGAGCTGGTGTTGGAGCCAGGGGAAGGGATGGAAGGTGCTTGAGTGCCCCTTTCCCTTCAGTGAAAGTTTATCATCTCCTTTTTCTTGAGGCAGCCCTTTGTACTGGCTGCTCGTTATCAGCCCTGCTCGGGCTGCAGGGATGGGGCCATGGCTCACACCAGGGCCGGGCCTTCCTCTGCTCTGCAAATCTGCCCTGCTATCAGTAAACTCCTGCCACTCGTTAATCCCTCTGGCTCAGGAGTTACGCACAGGGGAGGGAGGCACCTGAAATGTTTGCATTAGAGACCTGCCTGGAAACTGTATCGTTCTCTTCTATACTTCACAGTTGTTTGTATCTTTCTTGGGGACAGAGTATTCTAAGATTCCGGGCTATTGCACCTGGGCTGTGGGCACAGTCAGACTGAAAAATGGGGAAGAAAATGAAAAGATAAGAAAATTGCACTGGGATTTGGGTGTGTTTTTTTTTTTGTTTTAAGTGAGGTTAACTGATAGGAGAAGATTTAAGGAAATAAGAAGCACATAGTAAGTTATTTTCTTGGGAGATTTCCCTGCCTTTTGCAAATTGAGTTCGTGTTTTGATACCTTAAGAGGGACATGTGCACAAATGGATCAGTCAGCTTCTGTCATTAAGTTCAGGGTTGTTTTACTGCTTGGAGAATAAATGAGTAGGAATAAACCAAAGGAAGTAATACTGGAATGAGACTTCTTTAGCCAGAGTGTAAGTAAGTCAGTTTAATTTGAAAAGTGACTCTGATGCACGCCCAATACTACTAATCTCTCTGAAAGTGATGTTTTTGCACTTAACACCTCCTCACCTGTCACCTTTTTTATAAATCCTCATGATAAAAGAGCTGTTCTTCCTCACCTCACAGGCTGGTGATGGTGTATCTGCATCCAGGGCACATTTTGTGTGTACAATTCCATCCCAATTCTGGGATCTCTGTGGCAAGCACAGGATTAGGAACTAAACTGCTCCCATTCAGGTAGAGCCATCACCTGCAGGGACTGCGAGTGGGCCAGGTCCAGGGTCAGGTCTCCTTCCACAACAGAAAATGCCCAGTCCTCCCTTGCTGCTCTTGTGTGTAGCTGGTGTGTTAAAACAAAGCCTAATTCAAGGCTGAGCTTGAAACTTGAGCCACTTTCTTTGCATCAAGGTACAGTTCCTAGTGATCTCTTAATATGTCAGAACTCAGTATTTGCTTATATTTTAGAAGGATTGTTTTCCTCATGGAGTGTTTGCCAGGTAAATATTTAGCAAGGGAGACTCCTGTTTCTATTACATTCTTCTTTTTCAAATAATTTGCTTAATAATTTCGAAAGTAGTGAAATAACAAGCCTGCTCTTAAGCTGATGCTTGTATAAGTAGAAACTGAACGTCAGATGAGAATCAATTTCAGCATCTGAGGCACCAGCACTGCACTTGTGAGATCTGGAACAAACTTCTTCCCACAGGTTTGTCAGAGCTTTCGTGTGCTGGTCCCCTGCCCAGGCAGAGACAGTCACTGACAGTCACTGCCAATCTCTCTCCAGGTGCCCTGGGTTTAAGAAATACAAATCTGAACTCCAGCGGAAAAAGAATCCCATTTCCAAAGGGAAGGAAGATCCTCCTGCCAAGGGGGAGACAAACACGCCCAAGGATCCAGAGGTCCCCAGTGGAGGCTCCTCACTTGTGGCAGAAAGCTCTGGAGCTGCTGTGGTGTCACTGGGGACTACAGAGCCTGGACTGGTTAATCCAGCTTTTGAGGAGACTGAAGAAGGTGAGAGTTTGCGACAGAAGTGGGACTATGTACTTGTCTTTCATGATATAAAAATGATGTTATTATCTCAAAAAATGCAATTTTTAAGTGTCCCCTGCACTGTCAGACATCCTCAACGTTGCCCAGCCATTAGTAGCCATCAGAGGCATCCTTTTCCTTGAGCAGAAGGGAAATGCATTCATGTGCACCGGGGGTGGCAGAGTCTGCTCACAAGCACTAAACTGTGCAAAACCATTTGGAGAATCTCTGCTAGACTGCAGTGAAAATTTGCAGCATTCTGTGGAGAAACAAAGGCAGTCCCTGTCAATGGGAACGTGGAGCACTTAAAGCCCTTGCAGAAGCCAAATAATTAGTAACTAGGAAGTGTTCCAGGTTCTTTTTAATCTTGTTAGGAAAGTTAAATATACAGTCAGTTTCCCGGAGTGGTCAGCACCTCCCTCCTGGTGTTTTGCTAGCATAAGTCAGGTTTTGGATTAACAGGCAGCTCTGAAAGCCTTGCAGATCAAATAACCATCTCCACTTCAGTGTAGCAGCGCTTGTCTCAGCTTGGTAGGAGGCAGCAGCGTGGAAACCTCAGTGCCTTGTCTCAAAGTTAGGCTCAGCTTCCAAGGTGCTGGAGCTGACAACCCCTGTGCCTGGGACAGAGGTAACTCACAGGTCAGTTCAGTTCAGTTCCCTGTTGGCTTTTTCCCAAAGCTCACCTGGAGCAGGTTTTGCATCTCTGGTGTGACACCTGCCCTTCACCCTGCCGGCCAATGCTGGGCCTGCCTGAGTGTCCCCGTGCTGGGAGATCTCATCCCACTTGTTAACAACAACTTTCATCTTCAAAGTGCAGCATTGCTTAATCTCCAGTATGCTGTGAAACAGCCAAACATTCCTCCTGTTTTACAGGGGGGATGGGAAAAGGGGAGCAAAGGAAATTAGAGGAAGGAAGTTGCAGAGCAATAATTACAGCTGGGTAGTCCCCTTCCCTCATGGGCATCATGGAAATTGGAATTTGTTGTGTGCGTGCTCCTAGCAGGCCAGCTGTCACAGGAGAAAAATAAACCTCTAAATATAGCCAAACCATACTGAATGCCCTTTAATAAACCCCAAGCAACAACAATAAAGAGTTTGAATTCACCATAAACTAGGAGAAAATGGGGAAAATTCAGGAGAAACTGTAAAAAAACAGAGGGGTTTTAAGCTTTTTATGTGACCTTAGGTCTCCTGAAAGCTGCTTTCCCTCCAGATGCTACAGTGAACAAAACCTGCTAAGGGTTTGAATCTTGGGGTGCTGTGAAAAGGAAAATTCTGTTAATGTGTTGCTTTTTCTCTTCAATTTGCACAACCAGACCTTCCTCAGAGAACCAGTCTTGTGGCTGAAACCACCACCATCGAAATCCACCGGGAAGATCCGGAGGAAGAGCTGGGGATGAGGATAGTTGGGGGTAAGGACACCCCGCTAGGGAACATTGTTGTTCAGGAAGTGCTGCGGGACTCTGTGATTGCTGCTGATGGAAGAATTGCTCCTGGGGACCACATCCTTGAGGTAGGAAAAACCCCCCTGGCAGCCCCATTGCTTCCCTTGACTGGGGGAGGAGAGTGCCTGGAAGAACTGGGAAAGCTCTGCAGCTCAGGGATTTAGAGCATTGATCAGATCTCTGTGTCAGCAGCATTGTGTGTATGCCGGGGCTCAGGAACAGACTTTTGGGGTTCCTTCCAGTCAGGCTCATATTTCCCTTGCATATTTGACGGCTTTTTGAAATTTAGACTGTTTTGGATAAAGTGAAAGATTCGTGCCTGACAAATTTCACACAGCAGCCCCATTTCTCTGCTCTAGTTAGGAAGTCTCATAATTGCTTGCTGCACTGTGTTGCTTAAGCTGCATATTCTCCATGGGCAGGTCCAGGGTGAGAGCTGCTGACTTGCAGTGAGTATCAGCTCCAAAATGTGAGTAATGCAGAGCTCCAGCCCCAGCCTGACCCACGGCCGGGGCACTGCCCACACCGGTGGGGCCGTGTGGCCCTGGGTGACCGAGGTGACACTTTGTACACACAGTGACAACTGTTAGCACCTCCAGCCATGGCTGCCCAATCACCTGACACGCCATAAATCCTCATTATCCCATGGGATTGGGCATCAGGAGAGCCTGGCAGCCCCCACACAGAAGTGGCTGATGAGGTCTCTGAGTTGGTTTCTCAGGTAGAACAATGAAGGGACTCCTGTTTTATGCAGCTGGATTGTCCATGCCTCAGACTCTGTAAATAGGGCAGGTCCCACACATAGGAGCCCTATTAACATCCGAAAAGACTGAACAGAAGCCTGTGTGACAACAGGCAAAGCAAAACGTTGCCTTCTCAGAGTCACCCTGGTAAAAGCATAATTAGATGGATGATTCCAGAAGCTTATGGACCACTCAGAAGTGAAGATCTGAGTCTTCTCCCAGTCTGTACTGAATGCTGGAAGTTAAGGAAAAGCAGATCTGCATTGCCATGGGATGGAAGGAATGATTGAACATTCTGCAGTTTCAGAGTTGTTGGTTGTGTGGGTTGCCCTGTCTTGTCCCTGTCACCAGTTATTCACCAATTACAGTCTAATTCCATCAGCTTTCTTCATTCTGTTTTAGAAAACTTTGCTCCCTAATGTGCATCAGAGTCAGAGATTGCACAGGGAGTTTCCCATCCTGCTCCAGCCTGGCCATGCCCCGCACTGCGGACAGTGCCTAATTAATGTGGGCTCTGATTAGTGAGTGCTTTGTTTGTCTCTGCAGGTGAATGGCGTCAACATCAGCAGTGTGACTCACTGCCAGGCTGTCTCCTTCCTGCGCCACCCAGGCCCTGTTCTCCACCTCATGGTCCTGCAGGAGAAGGGCTTTTCCAACAAGACTGCACAGCAGGATTCCACTGCTCCCAACCGGGAAGTGATCCACGTCACCTTGGTAAAGAGAGACCGATCCGAACCCTTGGGGATCAAACTGATCAGGAAGACTGATGAGGCAGGGATTTTTATTCTGGACCTCTTAGAGGGAGGCTTGGCAGCCAAGAATGGAAAGCTGAGTCGGAACGACAGAGTCCTGTCAATAAATGGCCAGGATTTGAGGCAAGGAACTCCTGAGGCTGCTGCCCAGATAATCCAGGTGAGTTCAGACGTGGAGAGGTTGTGTGGAAATGGCTCTGTGTGGCTGATCCAGGGCTCCTGTTCTGCACCAGGGCTAACAGGACACCCCAGGGCAGCCTGCATTCCCCCACATCTCCCCCATGGAAAGTGACTCCCCTGCGGATGTGTGGGAAGCACCGCTTCCAAACGAAGATAAACACGAAGAGTGGGAATCCATGTGAGTCATCCCTGACAGGGCTGAGGGGAAGCAGTGGCTCATGGCGCAGGAGTTCATCTGAGGAGATTGGATCTCCTGTGTGGTGTTTGCAGCCTCTCAGCCTTGCAGAGGGAATGCTGGTATGCACTGTGTGGATTCGTGCAGCAGACAGGGAGGCATCAGGGCAGCCTCTCGTGCTTCCAGCAGTGACACTGAAGGTGCTGGCTGGGACGTGGGATGGGCTGGCAGCACAGAGCAGATCCCTGTGGACTGATTTGAAGCCCTTTCTCCCCATTTTACCTGTGTTTGGGAAGAGAGACTGGAAAACGACGTGGGGCACCTCAGGCTAAAAACATTCCAAGGTACGAAATGGGTGGAAGAGGGGTGGTCTTTCCCTGTGGAATGTGCTCCTGTTGCAGCATGCCAGAGGTTTTGGTGGAAGGAGTGGGCAAGGAATTCTGGTTAAAGGATTAAGGATTGCTGCATGTGCAGCAGATATCATGTAGATCAGTTTAAATTCTTTATCTCCCCAGGCGAGTGCCTCCAGTTGGTGTTTTTATCTACAGATCCTGACACAATGCACCTCATCCCATTCTGTTTATATCCCAGAAAGGATGTGAGGTCAGCAGGAGGGAGAGCCAGTTCTCTTCACAGTTATCAGAGGAGTGCAGTGCCATGGGAGAAAGAGCAGAGTTCCAGCACTGAGATCCCTTTTTATGTTGAATGTGTGCTTCTGTTCTATGGCCTCTTAGAATTTGTTTGCATCCCACAAGTGCTGCTGCATTCCTGTTGCAGTGTGCACACACAACTCCCATATGAGGAGCTCTTTTGATCCCACTGGAACCAGCAACCAGAGTCTCAGAAGTGGCTTCAGGAAGTTTGGGGATTTGGTTCTCTTTGGAAGTGACATTTGTGTAAAACTGCGACAGTTTTCCAAACACGATGCGTTCCTCTGAGGGCTAATTGAAATACTTGCCTAAATGGAACTTAAAGAGCCCCTCTTCCAAGGCCAGGGAATTCACTGTGGCACCAGGGAAACAGGGTCCTGTGGCAAGGATTGAGAGCAGCGACTGCATTTCTGTCATCCAGGGCAGGAAGCGCCCCGAGTGAGCACGTGGGCCTTCCCCAGTGAGTCCTTCACAGTAAGGTTCTGTCAGGTGATCTGAAGGAACAAACCCAATGAGAGCAGCAGGAACAATAGTGAGTGCTTCCCCTGCAGCCCTGCCAAGGCCAGACATGCAGCTGCTGAAGTGTTTAACCAGCAGCAATCTCAGCCCAGAGGTACTCTGGGGAAAAGAGGGATGGGAGGTGATGAACAATAGATGAACAGAGCTTTAACAGCTTCCCGTGCAGTAAAAGCATCCAGTGCTTGTCGTGGTCACTGTGTGTGGACCAGCCAGTGTTCCAGCTCTGTTCATGCTGTAGCACAACACAAGCTGCTATTTTGGTTGTTTGTACCAAAGTGCAGGAATTAATCATCCCTTTACACCTTCTCTTGTTTGGTGTTTGTGGGGGAGGGAGGCACGAGTGAAGCCTGTGCCTCTACTCCTGTTCCTTCTGACTCATGGTTGCTAATTCCCTTTTTCTTTTTCCAATCACATTCCCTGGCTCTTCACAAAAGACTTTGCATCACACTGAGGAGCTGTTGGAGAACCTCTGTAGGAACTGATGCCAACCCTTCTTTCTCCCCAAGGCAATGAGGGCTGTCCCTCATTTCTAACCCATTTTTCTATCTTTTTAATTTCTACCCTTTGTTTCTCTGGGCAGACCACTGAATCCAGAGTGAACTTTGTGATCCTGAGGCAGCCTGGGGTGCAGCTGGGGGAGCCAGTGGAGGATGGCAGCACCTCCAACAGCAGCAGCAGCAGCAGCAATGGGGGGAGCCCAGTGCACCACCGGAGGCGACTGGACCAGAACCACTACAGACGAAAATCCAACTACCAGAAGGTGGGGCTGGGAAATGAGGCAAAGGTGCTGCTTGTTCTTGGTTTAGTAGAGGCATTGTGCTGTTCTGTGATGGTGTTTGGTCACACAAGGCTGATCAGCAGCTCCATTTCTGCTTGGGCAGGTTTGGAGCTTTTGGTACTGGAGGACCAGTTTGTCATCTACAGGGAAACATCACTTTAATGGAAAAAGGTGTCAAAATTTCTTCAGTGTTGATGCAGAGCTGGTGTTTAATCCTTTCTAGTCTGGAAGGGGCAATGAGGAATTTGCCATCCATGGGATACTTGGGTTTTGCTTCTTGACATCCATCAAGCCCCACACACTGAGGGTGTTGCAGTGACCCCAAGTTGAGCTGGTGTGGAGCCAGAGGCCTTTATGGTCCAGGAGTAGAATCCCCAGGTGACCCTGCTGTGTCTGCAGTGTGTGTGCCACCCCTTCATGTGGCACAACAAGCAGCAGGAGCAAGAGGACAATCCCCAGCATGGTGAACCCAGAGAGACAATCTGTGTGTAGAACGTCCAGCTGAGTGACAAACCTGCTGCAGCTGCTCGGACTGGTGTGTTTCAGTGTCCCTGGAGCTCAGGAGCCACTGTCCTGCATGGCTGCAGTGTGGTTCCTGGATTTAAATCCCTGAGCAGCATCTACACCCTGTTTGTACAGCCTGTGCTCTAATGCGTGCCTTCACTGCAACCTAAACATTCAGTCAGGGAGAGCTTCATTGCTTGGCCTGAGCAGCCTTGAGACGAGCTCATAGCTTGTTCCTCAGTGCAAAATTCCCCTCCTCAGTGGGAGCATCTCCCTACAGCGAATGGATTTGGGATCATTAGGACAGCACTGCCTCAGCTCTGGTGGCTCAGCTTGGGAATGCTGCTCTGTATTCCCACCCACAGCAAGGACAGGGGAAACTGACGTTGCCAGCCAGCAACGTTGCTGGAGTGCTCTGGATTAAGGATACAACTGTTGTTGTCTTCCAGAGCTGGGCTTCTCCTGTTAATTGCATTAATGAAGCTGCATTTTGTACTGTCATTCCTTTGTAGGATTTGCCTCAGGGATATGTAAGTCATGAGAAGACAGTTGCAATAAAAAAGGAGCCAAAGGAGTCTTTGGGAATCACAATTGGAGGTGGAAGGGATAACAAAAACAAGCTCCCCATCTATGTGACAAGTGTGCAGCCCATTGGATGCCTCTTCAGGGATGGCAGAATCAAGAGAGGTAATGGAGGCTCTCAGACCCTTTATCCTTTAGGAGCTGTGGGTTTTCTTCAGTGGAAGCTGGACTTGGAGACTGAAGAGAGGCTGGAAACAGGGTTCACATGACCCCTTGAGGCTGAAATGGGCTCCATAGCCAAAGGTCTGTAATAATCCCATTTGATTTCATCAACAGGGGATGTACTTCTGAGCATAAACGGCATCGATTTGACTCATCTGAACTACTATGAAGCTGTCTCAGCACTGAAATCCAACGCAGCTTCCCACTCAGTTACACTGAAAGCCTTGGAAATCCTCTCCCTGAACTCCCCAGAGCCAGCCCTGGACATCAGGGAGCAGGGATTCAGCTGGTCTCCCCTCTGGATCACGTGGCTGGGATTGCCTAGGTATGTTTGTCAGGGACTGGGTAGAGAGCTGGTAATTACCGGGTTGACTTTCACTCAAACGCTAGAAATTAATTACTTTGTTGATGAACTTGGAAGCATTCCTGGTATTCCCGTTTAGCTGTAAGGCAGTGGAAAGCCTTCTTTGCCAATGAGATCATAGAATAATGAGTGCGTAAGGAACTTCCACTGTTTTTATGGAGTGTCCCATCATTCCCACGCTCCTGTTGCACAGTTACCATGCTTTGGAAGCCCTGAAACCCCTTTTTCAAAGAGAAATAGTCAATGTTAGATACAGTCCTTGCTAAAGTACTGACTGAAATCTCTCTGTGGCTCTTCCTGCATCCCCTAACACAAGCCAAGAGACACCTGGGCTGTCTGGGAGTTTCTAATCTGATCATCTCACTTAGGGGCAGACATTCTTTCAGTCTAATTCCTCTTGGCTGTTGTAGCTGTGTCATCTCCAGCATGAAACAGAAATGATTCTGCAGAGCTGAGTTCTCCTGCTGCAAAGCTTTGCACCACAGCCTTAGCACAGGTTTTAACCTGGTAAGTTCCAAGTGAAGCTTGAGTTTCCCTCTCCTTCCTGGAGAGGCAAACCTCTGGCTCCCTCCCTTTTGCAGTTACACAAAAAACACTGTGAAAGGCAGAGTCTGTTGTCATCCCAGCTGAGTGCAGGGACATCTGCAGGTGGAACCTAAAGCCAAACCTGCTGTGGGAAGCCTGGATCATTTACAGCCTTGTTTCTTGAGACACCGAAAGAAGAACCACTCACAAAGCCTCTGTTGTGTTACTTAGCAGCCTGTAAATGCTCAACAAACCAGCCCAAGGAAAGGCAGCTTTTGTGTCTCCTGTACTTGGCCTGTGCTCAGCACCCTCCTCCCATCTCCCTCTGCTCTCCCAGGAATTGGCCTGGCTGCTCCAGGCAGGTCTGGTGTGAGCTGGCCCTGAGCTGCACCTGGAGAGCCCAAACCTGGACACAAACCCTCGATGCTGCCTGGTGTTTGTTCCTCGTGCTGCTGCTGCAGTGAACTTCAGCGAGGCAAAACCTGGCTGGGCTTCTTTTCTTCCTTTCCCAATTTTTCTGGCTGTCAGATGACTTGGAGCTTCCCCACACTCTGCTGCAGGGACTGGAGTCTTCCCTGCTCCTGGATCCCCTGCCTTCATTTCAGGAGTGTCCGACATTACCTCCATTTAATGCATTGCTGGAAATTCCTTTTGCTGCTGGCATTGATGTTCCCCCCTTCATCTGACTGCAACTCCTGAAGCAAGAAGTGATTCCAGGTGCCCCTTCTGCTCTTCACTTCCTTTTACTCCAGCCCGAATTCTGGCCTTGGAATTTGTCTGCAGTTCTGGGTGTAAGGGTTGGTAGGAAGCACACGGCAAGGTTATTCCACTTTAGGATCTGACAGAATCTTCCTCCTGTTTCCAGCACTAAAAGGGGCTGTAAATTCCTGAGCTTCCTCTCTCCTTTTCCCATCTGCTCCCGGTGAGACCTGGTAGCAGCTGGCTGGCCACCCACAGAGCCCGTGTTTGTCACCTGGGGATGTTCAGGGAGCATTTCAGGCTGGCTCAGGGCTGTGCAGCTGCAGTGAGATGCCTGTGCCTCCACGTGCTGAGGTTTTGTTCCCATTGCAGAGAGGTCCCGACCCACCCAAACTGGGTTTGCTTTGTGCAGGGCCAAACCCCCAGTGCTGCAGAGGAACGTCCATTGCACAGGCCCTGTGTGCACCACACTGACTCTACATCACAGAAAACCCCCAGAAACGTGCCCAGCCTTGCCCCTGTGCCCTCAGCACCAGCTGTTCCACTGGGATCTGCTCCTTTTGGCTGCCCTGGCCTCACTGTGTTGGAACGTCCTGCAAGGTGAAAGCTCCAAGCTTATTGCATGTGCAGTTTTGGGATTGTTCAGCTTTTTTCCCCCCTCAGTTATTCCTCTGCTCCAGCAGAAATATCCCTTTGTTTTTAGAGGAATGCATTTCTTTCTGGTTTGAACCCAGACTTGATACTGAAAGGTGTGAGTTGAAATGAGTGCTCAGGCTAGGGAAGTGTATTTGATCCTTGCAACGCTTGAGCCCACAGTGCTTCATTCAGGCCTCGATGCTTGAATCTGTGGTTTCTGTTTCTGTTAAACAGAAACTTTGATTTCTTCCTAGCTTAAGCTTGGATTTCTTCCTACCTTTAATGATGTTAAGTCCATAGCAGTCGCTGATGGTGTAAAATACCATCTCAAAAGCTGGCTTGGACATGGGCCCGTGTCCTAATCCAACACACCCTACATCCCAAAGGCACCAGAAACAAAAGTTTACAGATTTGTCTTTTCTCTCTAAAACCTTTGCCTCTGGAAAGCACAGTGCACTGTGTGGCTTGTGGAGAAGTCTCGGGGTGGAAAAGCAGTTTTCCTGCTGCCCTCTTCCCTGGGGTTTATCTGACTCCAGTCTGACTCTTCCCACAATAACCGTGAGGAGCTCCCGGTCCCGGCCCTGCTGCAGCTCCAAAATCCAACAGGGACCAGGAACTGCCAGCTCAGCAGCGTGCTTGGCACCATAAAACCTGCACCTCGACCTTCCCTAAACTCTCCAGTTCTTTTCCCACAGTCATTTTTGATCATAGTGAATTAAAGTTTCTCTTCCTAGAACCCCTTTTTAATCTGAAAAACTGACTCCTAGCAAACAGCCCTTTCCAGCTCCTGGAGGATGTGCCTGATGTTTTTATTTATGTTCTGTGCTGACGTAGCACTTGCCACTGTTGCTCTCGGGGCTATTTATTTGCAGAAGCTGCCGCAGCCACGGCTCAGAGCTGTGTTTTTGCACTTGTGTGGTGCCTGTGGAAGGAAACCATGGAGGAATCAGTAAGCTCGAGCCGGGTCTCCTGGTGTTTATGTGTGAAAAACTCCTACAGAAGTAAATTACAGTTTGAAAGTAGATAATTGGATCTTTCTCCTGGTGAGAAGTTAACTGGGAAGGCTTTTGAAATCTGAAACTCTTCTGCAAACTGCTCAAGCAAAGCCCTTGAGGCAAAAACGTTTATTAGGAAAAGTTTAGCTGCTGGAATAACTCCGCGGGGTGATGATGAGCTGCAGTTTCACAGCTCCTCGGTGCCAGGATGTAACCGGAGCTGGAGCCGGACTGGCAGCCGGGGCACGCGAGACGCTCCTGCCACACCTTGTGTGTCCCCTCGCCAAGGCTTTGCGGGGCTCTGTGCCACCAGCTCGGGCAGCGAGTGCTGCTGGCACTTCCATCTCACATTCCCCAGGCTCCCTGAGGGGACAAACCTCGCTGGCCGGCACCCCAAACCAGGGAGCTCTCACCAAGGAGGCCAATCTCTGAACTGGACATCCTGGATCCTGCAGGAAAGCCCTTCCCTGCTCTGATCCCAGCTGAAGGGAGGCTGCCGCCCCTCACTCCCATTTGCTGCCAGCTGCTGAAAGCTTTCCTTGTACCAATGCAGTGCAGTGTAGAGAGGGAATAAAAACCCTCTGCTCCCATTAATTGCACGGGTGTAGCTGCTGCTAACCGTTCATTTGGGTTTGTCACTGGTGCTGCGAGTGGTCATTAGCGGAATTCACAAAGTTATTCAGGAGTCTTGCAGGTCCCAAACCCCTTTAGAGCCGGGTGATTTCCTGTTAGCTCTTACACCAGTGCTGACAACACTGAGAAAAGATTTCTAAAGGCCTAGCCTCATCCCATTTGAGAATTAACCCTCTGACATGCCCTGCAAAGGGGTGTCTCAAATCCCAAAAAACCAGGAAAATGAGGCTGTTACATGGCTGTGCTTTCCATGAGGGAAAACAGAAATTCCTGCTCAGGCAATTTTCCTCATAACCTCTCTGTTTTTGACACAGCTACCTTCACTTCTGTCAAGATATTGTCCTTAGCAAAGGAAACCTGGAAAGTTGGGGCTTCAGCATCGTGGGAGGCTTTGAGGAAAGCAAAGGAAACCAACCCTTCTTCATCAAAACCATCGTGCCTGGGACTCCGGCATTCCGGGACAGGAAACTCAAGTAGGTGTGAGGTACCCCGGGAATCATCACCACCACCAGTGCTAGGGGGGTTTCCCAAGACTCTTTGACCCTTGGAAGGAGCTCAGCTCCAAGTTAATGACTCGTTCTCGCTCTCCTTTGAGAGTTAATTCTGTTGCCAAAACTGTAACAAACTGAGCCCTGCATTAAGCAGCGTTTTGGTTTCTCCATAAAGGTGCAACGAAAAGGAATTTACAGCCTTTTAAAACCTAACTGTGAAAAGGGTTTAATTGAGTAATTACGTAAATGTAGAAAGGGGTTTGAGATGAATCTTGGAGGTTCCAGAGTATAAAACCTCTTGGATTCGGGAAAGTATCCCAAGGCAAGCAACAAAAGCCCTCCTGTGCAGGAAACTGAACTCGAGCTTTGCTGATGTGGTTGGTGGTGATAGATCCCAGCGGGAGGAGCAGGGGTGGGGCTGGAGGACCCCACAGGTATCTCTGGGATGCAGAGCTGGCTCCTCTGCAGGCCACAGACAGAGGGAGGGGACACAGCGGGGTGTAGGGAGCTGGGCTTTGCTCCCAGTGCCGAGGTGGGAGGACTGGACTCAGCCGGGCTCCTGTTTGAGTGCTGGGACAGGGCTGTGGGGGGCTCAGCACCTCGCACCCCTCAGAAGGTGCTGGGTGTGCCAGAGTGGGGTAGGTCCCTCTCACACCTCTGATGATGGCAGTGGGGCCGCTGGAGAGCAGCTCAGGGCCTGGAGCTGCAGGGCTGACCTGGGGCATCAGTGTTTTACCAGCATCACTCCTCCCTCTGCTGCCTGCCCTGCTGGGCACGCTCCTGCTGCCCCTCTCTGCTGCCACCCCAGCACCAGCAGTGGCCTCCTTCTCCCTTCCCCTCTGACTCAAGGGAAAAAGTTCTTTCAAGGAGGAGTTGATGGTTTGGCTCGGGGTGGGCTCAGGGTGACCGTGGGTGCAGTGTTAATAATGAACGCAGCCCTGACTGGATCCTGTCTTTGGGCAGATGTGGAGATGAAATCGTGGCAGTGAACGGAGTGCCAGCAATAGGAATGAGCAACTCGGAATTAATCCCAATGCTGAAGGAGCAGAGGAACAAAGTCACCCTGACCGTGGTGTCCTGGCCAGGGAGCCTCGTGTGACAGCTCCAGCAAACCCCCAGCACTTCCAGGTATCCAACAGCAGCTGGGCACCACACAGAGCCAGGCCTGACAGAGAAACAGGGACTGCTCCACTCCTACTCCTGGGCCATTGCCCTGGAGGACTCCTCGCTTCCTTTCTGTGGAAAACATTTTACCATCAAATCTGGATGTTGAATTCAAAGTAAGGGTTAATCCAATGCTTGTTGGAGCTTCCCAGGCTCATTAAAGCTCCTTAGGATTGGTGGTGCAGAGAAAGCTCTTCCCAGTGTTTCTCCACAACCTGCCCTGCAGGCTGCTGAGGCTTTCCTTGATTTTAGGGCTCTGCTTTCCATTGAGTATCTGAACGGGTTACAGCAGAGACTTTTAAAAGCAGCTACTAAATCTGTAAGGATGGGGAGCCAATTAGGCATTTCCTAGTTATCAGGATTTCCCAGTCCTCTTATTTTCAGGTGTCGGTAACCCAAGGAATGTGTTAATACATCAAAACCCCAGGGCAGCCTGGAGGAGCTGTGAGGGTCCTGTCACAAACCCTGACTGAGGATCCTGCCACCTCCACTGATTGATTGCAAAGGGACAATTTCAACAGCCTAAAGAACCACTCTCAAAGGTATCAGCAAGAGTGGTTTCAGTGAAATATGATGTTGCAGTGACTTTACCAAAGGTCAAGGGCAAGGTTCACTCTTACTGCACACAAGTTTCCCTGGTTTTAGGATTGACAAAAGCAGCTTTTCCCCCAGAAGGCAGGTGAGGAAGTGAACGGGCTGGTAACAGACTCCCCTGGCCCAGCCTCCTGACTTACTTTTATCCGTTTCCAGTGCTGAGAGGCAGAGGTCAGGCAGGGGCAGGAGCACCTGTACTGTCAGGCAGGTGAGATTTCTCCTGCAGTTCTGTTCATGTCCCTCTTGCAGCTGGAGCAAAATATCAACTCATGGGATCAGGGGAAGCTCAAAGCATCCCTGGCTGCAGGAGATGTCACCTCCAGAAGGAGACTGCGCAGCTTCAGTTCAAACCCACTGCGCAGTTCAAATTTAGAATTAAAGAACTGAAGCCAGGGCAGGTTGGTTTGACCTCTGACACTGTGAAAGTTCCTCCTTGCGAACTCCACTTGAAGCAATTCCCTTTTTTAGCAGCTTAATGAGCAGTAGAAATGATGGGTTTTTCTCAAACTAGGTTGCACTGAGAGATCTTTTCTTCCTGTGCTGCCTCTGCTGCACCTTTTGCAAGAGCAGCTTTGTAAGAATCCAAGGAGTCTGTCCCTGTCCAAATGCTGCCTCGAATAAATGTTTAATTCCTTGTAGCAGCCCTGCAGGAAAGAGCCCAGCCCTGGCAATGTGTCACTTGCTGTCCCTGGGCCTTGTTTACACCCAGTGGCTTCACTTCCTGCGCTGGGAGCTGCGGGCAGGGACAGCAGGGCCTGTCCCAGAGCCCAGGACACAGCAGGAGCGTGGATCCATGCTCACAGCAGCCTTGGTTTGGCTGGGAACACCCCTGGGGACTCTGACAGCACAACTGGAGCTACCTGGGCTCCAGGGCTGTTTTCCTGTTGTTCTGCTGAATGCTGAGAGCAAAATAATCCCCACAGGAAAACTCGGCCTTGACCTCGCTGGGACACAAAAACATGAAGCAATTTTTTGTCTCTTTCCAATCAATGTGCAGAATCTGTGCCTGGAACAGTAAATACTGATGTGGACAGAGAGAGGGTGATTCCCACTGCCTGCCCCAGATGTGGGGAAAGGGCAGGAGGAAGGAGCTGTGCCACTGCTGGGCTGGCAGTGGGAGGGAGGAGGAGGCTGCAGAACCATTTTTACTCCATCTCCTTTCAAGGTGCCTTCAACTTCACCAAAATGTCCTCGTAATTTAAATTTTGTTTCCAAAATCAGCTTGTTAATAGATGTTGAGTTTGTTTTGATGCCTTTATAAATTATTGTCATATTGCTGAAAAATATGGGTTAGAGGTGTGGTCTTTACCCTTTCTTTCCATGTACCAGCTAATGGCCCCAGAATGGGTCACCTCAACAAAAAACTGACCCTGGGAGGCAGGAAACTGGGTAATTGTCTTTGCTTCTCCCAGGAAAGGAGCTGGACTATCCTGGAATACACTGTGGCTGGGAAAAATCCCTCAACACCAGTAAACCCCACATCCCAACACCAGGAAAGCTGCAGCAGCTTCCTGATGCAAGTACAGGTTATTTCCAACACCCCACCTTTACATTTCCCTTACCTCTATTTAATGAAAAGAAACCAATTTAAAACTATTTACCTTAAATGCACAGCTGCTCCTGGCCCCAAAAGCCTGCCCCCATTAGTGAAGGTCCCTTTCACCTCAGCATATTCTGTGTTTTGGGTCCAGCTCATTCAAATAATGCAGGAGGAGGTGCAGCCCTGACTGAATCCACGCTGGATTCCCTGTTCCCACTCCCACAGCACCATCAGGACTGGATGTGCTCACCATTAATTGTGTCACTCCACCAACAGTGCAGGAGAGCAGGGACCAGGTGTGGGCAGCTCTGGCCACCCCTGCAGAGGCACCAGGGACACCTGAGCATGCAAAGGGGAGAGAAACGCCCTTGGCTGGGGCCAACCCGCACTCACCTGGCTGCAGCATTCCAGTGGCAGCACTGTTCCTGATGCAGGGCAGGAAAAGCCAGCTCAGAGCGGGCTGGGGGCACTGCCCGGGCCCCCTGTGGCACTGGCTGCCCCAGCAAGGTCAGAGTTCCTGCGCTGGAATAAACCAGCACATCTCCTCATCACCAAATGCAGGCTCCGGAGGGAGGCTGTGCAGGGGTGCCAGGCCCCTCTCTCCTTGGCACTGCCCTGGCCAAGCCCGGGCTCTGGCAGGGAGGGTGGGCACCTCTGTTGTGTGAGGTGCCAGGGAGCACCGACCAAGCACTCCTGAATCCTCCTCTGGTCTGGGTTTCTCCTGGGGAGCAGCAAGTTCATCCCTGAAAGCTTTTGGGCACCCACAGCCGAAGCCCTGCCCTGAGCAGGAGCTGCCAGGAGGATTCCCTGGCTCCACACCCAGTGCCAGGAGCAGGGATTGCCCAGGGGAGCAGTGAGCGATGCCATATTCCTACATCTGGACTCCACCCTGCAGCCTGATCCCAGCTAGTCCTGGCTCAGTGCACACCCATTTCCCAGGAGCTCAAAGCACACTAAAAAAGCTCCATGAAAACCAAAACGCAGCAGAAGCCCCCATTTTCCTCCTCCTCCCCTGGGCTCTGCAGTTACAAACCCATCGCTGCACTGCCCCAATGTTTAACCCGGAACCAAAGGGCTCTCCTGGCACAGGCTGGACACTGTCCAGCACACTCAACACTTCCAAGATTACAATACCAAAAAATACAGAACGTTTCAGAACCATATTATTTTAGGACAAATATTTCAGACAGTTTTAAATAACAAGTCAAAGGATAATGAGACATTTGTGGACTCACACAAACAGAAGGGCACGAATCCTAAGGACCAGAGAGACCAAAACCCCTGAAAATTATTTCCCCTGTTCTTCCCACCCAGAAACATCTCTGTTGCCCCTTCCCCAACCAATACTAAGTCCAAAGAAACTTTGGAGTTCGACTAAATTTATTTTGGGATCTAAGGGAAAGGAATGCATTGGACAGGAGTGTTGGTGATACCCTAATAGAAACGCCAACCCCACGAGGGCAAACTGCTAACTGGGACTTGGTGTTCTCTACTGCACTCTAGGTTATTCAGTCAGCTCTTAGTAAAAAAAAGGAAATAAAATAGTTAAGTCAAAAGGAATTAAAGAGAAATTCATGCTCTTATTATGGATCTTCATTGATTCCTCACGCAGAGGTGTAACATGACAGAACTACCTTTGCGATGGATAAAAAAGCCAGTTTTGGAGTCTCTGCACACGCTGTGTGAACGCCCTCAGCAGCTTCTGGAAGCTGTCACATCCAGGCAGGCCCCTGTGCCCACCTGGAGCAGATCCTGCAGCTCCTCCTGACACGCCCAGCTGGCCACGGAGAAATCAGAAGCTGTTTTTGTAGCTATAAAGAAATTTATTCGGGGATGAGACTGTTCACTACTAGACACCAGACTCTAAGCTGGCTCCTGGGATCTAAGTCACGCTGTTCTTTGGACAATAAATTTCAAGTTGCACTTACTGTCCTAGTTCTCAAAAAGGAATGATGATGGCAAAAAGAACCAAGAACTACGACCTAATTGCGTTAGTTTCAGCTGAAGCCATCTTCCATCAGAAACCATAGGATCTGATACACCAAAGTTCTCCCTAGGGATGTGGATGAGTAGAGTAGCTCAGTGCTTTGTAACTAGTACTGCTGTATTGTCTTGTATCAAAAACAAACAAAAAAAAGGAAGTTTAAGGGCTCGTGCAGCCTCAGCTCCCGAGGCACTGCCGGCTGTGCCACGGCTCGCCCAGTCAGCCTCTTCCCTTGGAAAAAGTAAAAAATAATAATAAAAAAAAAAATCACCCCCCCCCCCAACCAAAACATCACCAAAGCCATGCTGGTTCCACAGGAGTGAGTTCCTGCCGAGGGCCGACGGCGGGCCTGGCTCACTCCTTGGTGTCCTGCTCCTCGCCCTCCTGGGCACCGTCCTCGCTGGCCTCCTTCTCCTCCTTGCTCCGCTTGTTCTTTTTGTGCTTGTGGCGCCGGTGGCTCTCGCCTTCCTCGCTCTCGTGCTGCTTCCTGAGCGGGGAACAGAGGGGACAAGGTGACATCAGGCACAGCCCTGCCACAGCAGGGACCCAGCGATGAGCGCCGGGGCTTTCATCCCCACCAACAGGAGCCACCTCGGCAGCGCCGAGGGCACTGCGGCGTTTTTGGGATGATCCGATCCCGCGTGGGGCT
>VZTI01001917.1:111340-131302 GCA_013397865.1 Struthidea cinerea
CACTGCCACACACTGCCACTGCCACACACTGCCACTGTCACAATGTCACTGTCACAATGTCACTGTCACAATGTCACTGCCACACACTGCCACTGCCACACACTGCCACTGTCACACACTGCCACTGTCACAATGTCACACACTGCCACACACTGCCACTGTCACACACTGCCACTGTCACACACTGCCACACACTGCCACTGTCACACACTGCCACTGCCACTCCTGGCAGTGTCCACAGGCAACATCTCTGTGTTCTTCCACTCCGGAGGGAGCTCCAGCAATTCTGACACAATTGCTCAGCGAGGCTGAGAGAAGGAGGAGTCCTGAACCCCAGACGTGTTTGAAACTTTCACTCCTCCGAGCATCTTGGGGAAATCCCTGGACTAAAGGCACAAAGGGATCAGTGGAGCGAGAGAAATGTGGGCTTCCCCATGGGAGGCAGATCCTGTTTCTACTTCTGCTGACTCACACCTGACCTGGCTCTTCACTGGCTTCGTGCTTTAGAACTCCTTTATCTCCTCACCGAGTTTTCCAGATGTGGGTGGATAACTGGGAATGTTTACACAGCATTTCTGTGATGTGGGAGCAACCCCAGGCAGAGGGAGGCCTGAGCAGGCTGTGCATGCCCTGAGCCTGTGCCCTGCCAGCTGCTCCATGCATCCAACAGAACCCCAGGAGCAGCTCTGCCTCCCCCCAGGCAAAGGGGGAGCTCTGGGTTGGCCCATCTTGGGAGGAGATTTTCTGCTGCTTCTCTCACAGGTTCAAATCAAGGGAGCTCTCAGGAGCTGACTGTGGCAGAGTTAAAGCCCAGCCCAGAGCACAGGTAAATTTATCCCAGGATAAACTGTGACTGTGCAGGCACAGCTCCATGAGCAGGGACAGCATCAGGTGTAGAGACAAATTCTTGGCACAGCTGGAATTCCAGTTTAGCAGCAGACACAGAACTGGCTGAACCTGGCTGAAAAGCTCCTGGCTTCACGTAATTTTCTGACTGGTATAATAAATGGGTTCAGAGTCATTAAAGGCAAAAAAAATAGGGAAAAATAAAAGGCTGCTGCCTCTCCACAAAACACCTTCAGCCACCTCGTGGCTGATGTGTCAGGGGTTTATGCTGGGACAATGTTTCTGTCCTTTAATACTGAAACCAGCGTCAGTGATTTCCCTCAGACTGCTCAGTTTGCAGGAAGCTGGAAATGAAACCCTTTCATCTGCAGATGCCTCAAACAGGCTGAAACCTCAGTGTGCCTCAAGCAGGGAATCCCAGAATGGTTTCGGTTGGAGGGGACCATGGGCAGGGATTCCTACAGTGAGGTATCTACTCCAAGGTTTCAATTCCGAGTAGAGGAAGCTGAGGAGTAACCCTAAAGCCAATGACTTGTTTGTCTGGTACCAGCTCAGCTTCCAGTTGTTCTGTATTCAATTTTTATTATGGTCTTAGTCTTTCTTCCTATCATTTTGCTTCCAACCGTTCAGCAATCAGTCCTTCCTTGAAAACTTACTCACCTCCTTAAGGATAAAACCAGCCTTTTTCCTCCAGTCACTACACAGGAGTTTTTCTGATACCAGTTTCAAAATAAGGGTAATTACCTACAGAGCTGACAGGAGTTTCACCTAAAGGAAGGGAGGTGAAGGATCAAGAAGAAAGAGCAAGAGCAGTTCTGCTCAAGTCGTTAATGGGATGTGAAGTGACACAGGACCTGAGCACAGAACCTGCCTCAGCCCAGAGAGCAGAGCTGCTGCTTGAGACTGCCCTCCCAGGAAGATCATCTGTTGCAAATCCATTTTCTGCAGAAAAGCTGTGGTTTCAGGACATGCTGCTCTGCCCCAGAAGTTTCACCTTTGTGCAGACCATCACTCCCCTCACCATCAGGCTCTGGGCAAGAGCTCTGCTGCTTCTGCTCAAGAGGTAATTTCTGAGTGCAGGCAGAAGGAAGCTCTTCACAAGGAGGAGTGATTGGGCTGTGCAGGGAGGTGATGGAGTCACTGTCCCTGGAGATGTTTAAGGAAAGCCTGAATGTGGCACTCAGTGCCATGGGTCTGGGTGTTGGGTCACAGGTTGGACTTGGTGATCTTAAAGGATTTTGCCAACCTGGTTGATTCTGTGAGCTCTGCCCTGGTGAGCAGGCACAGCAGGACCAACAAGACCAAAAGCTGATGCTTCTGTCATGGCCTTGCACTTCCCCTTGTGTGAGCAGAGTAGCTCAGTGCTTTTTCTAAGATGGGAGCTCTGGTGGAAGGTTGAGCCCAGCTCAATCCCTCCTTCACCCATCAGTGCTGCCAGCTGGGAACTCACAACACCGAGGTCTCCCTTGCCTGTCCCACAGGGCTCCTCCTGCCCAAGGCTGTGGGACAGAGGCAGCTGGGATGAGCCAGGCTGATATTTCACCCCAGGAACACGGCGTTCACGCCCAGCACCCAGCCACGGACCTGCGGGAGGATTTGTGTTTGCCCAGCACCCAGCCACGGACCTGCGGGAGGATTTGTGTTTGCCCAGCACCCAGCCACTAACCTGCGGGAGGATTTGTGTTTGCCCAGCACCCAGCCACTGACCTGCGGGAGGATTTGTGTTTGCTGCTGTCGTCCTTGTCGCGGTGGCGGCGCTCGCGGTGCCGCTCCTCGCGCTCGCGGCTGCGGTCGCGGCTGCGCCGGTAATCGCGCTCGAAGTCGTAGCTGCGCTCGCGGCTGTAGTAGCGGTACCGCTCGTCGTCACTGCGGGGACAAGGGACGCGTGGGCACGGGGACGTGGCCCCCCGGGCCTGAGCCACCAGGCGGGGCTGCAACCCCTCTCACCAACAACATCTGGCACCTCTGACTGACTGGGGGTGCTCCTGAAACGCCTGCATCAGAACACAGCACGCACACGCTCCTCTCATCGCTCTCTCTCCCTGCTGCTGGGCTTCCCCCAGCACAGACACCACACATAACCTCTCATCCTTTTGTGCAAGGGGCTGATTTCTCCCCCCCAAGCTCAAAACCTCCAACTGTGAGCACAGCTTTCTGTCTGCACCTCTCTACCTGCTCAAAGCACCTCATTCAATCCCCAGGAGTGGGCACGGTGTACCCCAAATTGAGACACATCCCACACTCCCCTCTACACCTCCCTGTTCAACTCCTGAAAGCCAAAATCTGAAGGCTTAACAAGTCCCTCTGTGGGAACAATACTCAGACTTGGGAGAAAGGAAGCCAGAAACATTGTTCTGACACTCCTGGAAACAAGTTGGACAAATAAATGTCCAGGATCAATCAGCTGGGAGTGCTCCAAAGGACTGCACAGCCACTTGCCCTGCTTTGACCTGCACCAGCATGCTCCACACCACCCAGAAATGCCAACAATGTGCTCAGGAGTGCTCATCCCAGGCCTTGGCTCCAGCATGGATCAGGAAGTGGGGGAGTCTGAGCTCTTCCAATTCTTAGCAAGTTTGTGTTCTGTTCTCTTTCCCCCGCTCCCATCCACAGTGCCCACAAGCTTGTAAGGGAAACAAAAGTAAAATATTAGGAGCACATTGCCCCGTTTGCTCCCTCCCTGGGCTGGGAAGCTCCCCGGCAGGAAGCACCCTGTGCCAGGAATGCACATTCTGATCATGTTTAGAATGATTATTGGCATTTCAGAGCCTGAAGCCTGCAAAACACCGATGCTGCTGCTGACTGAACACCAAAGGGATGGGCTTGGGAAGTCTCTGCAGCCCAGCCTCCACCTTAGATCAAACCTCCTTTCCTTTCCCAAGTGCTCCCGGCACTGCTGTCAGCCGAGGTCACAGCGGCTCCCACCAAGGTGGTCTCTCCAGTTCTGCTCCCATTTCCTGGCTGCCTCCCAGGGAATGGCACTCCCAGCCCCACAGGAGAGCGGAGCAGAGCAGGCTGTTTGTCCTTTGATCTGACGGTGACATTTAGGAGACAAGAAGCAGCAGCTCCTCCAGCCAGTGCTTCACACTGAGCTGTGAAACACTGAGTAAACACAGAGGGGCTATTTCATTGACTGGCCTCGTGGGAGAGCAAGAGGAACTGGTTCTGCTGGATTTAAACAAAAAACCCCAGACCCAGAGACAGGAAATCAGCCAGTGACACAGCTCCTGGTCTGTGCTGTAGTTATCGATCCAAAGGAGCTCTTCCCAGACACTTCACAGAATTCAGCTGGTGTCCTCTATAACCCAACCCTTGGCCAGACACCCCGAGGTGCCTCAGGGCTGCCCAGGGTGAGCAGCAGGAGGGCAGCACTCACTTGTTGTATTCACTGGTGGTCGGGGTGCGGTCACGGTCCCGGTCTCGCTCCCTGTCCCGCTCCCGCTCGCGCTCCCGCTCCCGCCTGGAGCCCGAGTATTCCCAGTGGCTGCTGCTGGAGCTGCTCGTGCCCTTGTCCACCGTGGTCACCCAAGGCGTGTGGGACGTGGAGATGGGGGGGTAGCTGATGAAACCTGAATCTGCAGCCAGAGAGCAGAACCCTCCATCATCCAGAGCATCCCCAGCATCCCCTCTGTCCCTCCCTTTCCAAAGATCCCCTCTGGCAGTACAGCCGGACCCAAGGAGACAGCGGCCCTGCTCCCTCCTGCCCTTCCCTTCCAGCAGTTTGCTAAGAACAGGGAACTCCTCCCTGAGGAAAGCACAAGAGCAAATATTTACAGGCAGCACTGCACAGTCTCTGTCAGCCCTGGGCTCTTGGTCACCTGCACAAGGTCCCACCTCCCACCAGGTACCTGCTGGTCTATGGTGGCACCTGGGGGGTGAAAGATGTCACCTGGGGAGCCCAGAGCCACCTGCACTTCCCAGGCAGATGCAGCCAGCTGGACCAGCGAGGCTGTATCCCAAAGCAGTGCCACATCTGGCAGCACTGGAGGCTCCTCTCTTTGGGAAGGGCTGGCACTGCCACTCCTCCAGCCCTGTCCTGCAGGGAGGCACCACAGAGCTCAGCACAGCCAGGAGGAGCCACTCTGAGCTGGTCACTACAGGAGTGGGAGAGAACACAGCACTGCCAGGGCTGCACCAGGGAAGGGAACCTGCTGAAATGCTGGCACTGCCTCTCCCATTACAAAACCACAGGAGATGGTGCCTGTAGGCAAGGGAGAGGGTGAAGTGGGGGAGGAGAGATTCAAAAGCTCAGTAGTTGTGCATGGTTGTGCTCATCCCTCAGGGTGGGGAAAAAGGAGAGTGTGAGTGAGGGTGAGCACATGTGTGTGCAAACAGGCAGAACACACTGCTGAGGCACTGGGGAAGCTGCTCTGTGCTGGGAATCTGCACTGGAACAGTGACCTGAGCCTCAGCACTCGGCCACAAAACTGCATCACCACACCGGCACAACACTCAGGGCACCAAACCCAGCATGTGCTCCTGACTGGGATCGTGTGGGACACAGCAAAACCAACTCTGAAGTTGGAGCAGACAGGATGTGTGTCAGCCTCAGAAAAGCCTGGGCTGCCAAAAACCAGAGGGGAGAGGGAGCAGCAGTCGGATGTGTCCTGCCCAGGGCTCACCTGCAGAGTTGTAGCCAAAGGGAGGTGGCTGCCTGTTGTTGTAGCTGGCTGGCTGCCTTTGGGAGAGAAAAGGGGGTGAGTTACTGACATCAGGGACCCCCACAGGTCTGGCTGTGCTGCAGCTTCACCCCGTTTTTCCTGGAGGTCTGTGGAACATCCTTATGGGAATCCCACTACCAGAAGTGTTCAGGGGTTTTGCCACAGCTTCCAAACCTGCCACAATCGCACTGCTTGCCCTGGGAAAGCACCACTGCTCACAGACTACCTGGAGCATCTTCACAGAAAGCATCTGCAGCAACAAATCATGCCATCAGCTACTCTAGGCTTTGCCTAGATTTTACTGGCTCCTTCCTGTGCCTTGAATATGACAAATCCAGGTGAATGCACAGAGGATTCCTGGCAGACTCTGCTCTCACCCCCCACCCCAACCCAAGACCAGACCATGCATCCCCAGCACTGATTTTGGACCTGCTCTCCTCCCTTCCTCCCTCCAGGGGAGCTGCTCCCCTGCGTGATCTTACCCAGGTGTGGTCTTACCCATCCAAGGTTGGGATGAGGAGAGCTGGTGGTGGTGCCAGAGGAGGTGGGAACAACCCTAAATACACAGAAGGGTAAATCGGCACCAAGATCTCCCAGCTTCAGAAGTGTTTTCACAGTTAAAAGCCACTAAAGCATCTTTTTACTCTAAACAAGGCCCTGTTTGAAATGGAATCATTTTCCTTCAGGGTAGTATCTCCTCCCAAAATTCACACCCTAAAGCTCTGTTAGTTCTTTAGGGGTATGGGAAGAAAAACAAAGCAAAACCTATATTCTATTTTGGCTTATAAATATTGAACATAAGATTCATCAAGGAGTAACAATTAACCCTTACAGCCCTATGGAGGAAAAGTGGTTCTTGGGATGCAGACACATTGCATTCTGATCAGAAAATAACAATCAAGTTCTATTCTGACCTACAGATTTATGTCAGAACAGAAGATAAGCAACTCCAGTTCAATGCTCAATTGGAGTTTATTAGTCTTAAATTAACTCTGCTCTAAACTGGTGCCATCCTATCTCATGTTACTTAGTCCAAATGCTCTGAACCTGTGTGATCAAAATTGCTGCTGTTATTGAGAACAAGGTAACACCTACCTGGAATTGGACCCGGAGGTGGCAGGCCTGTGGAAATAAGCAGGGAAAACAAGTGAGGACAGGGAAAATGTGGCCTCTCTGTACCTCATGGCCTCTCTGTACCTCAAGCTAAACCTCAAAGCACACTTTTGAATAAAACTCACACACTGCAGCAAACAGAGCAGCAGAAACATTGGTGCTCCCAAGCAGGAATTAGCCTATAAATGACATAATTTTCCCAAATGATGACCTCTTTACCTTTATGTTATAACTTACAATCCTGCTGTTCTCTTACATTGGAGAATTCCTTTTCTAAGTGTCAACACATGAACAATTGATTTGGTCTTCAGAACAACGGAAGGAGCTGGAGAGGAGAACCTGCTGCAGGTTCCAGTCCAGTGTGTCCATCCTGATTTTGCCAAGCATTTTAACGTGAGGCAGTAGGAAAAGCTATCATGGAAAAGTTACCAGGAAAAGAACCAGTGAGTGCTTCAGCAAATCCTCCTCAGGCAGGAGTTACTGCATGAAGTGCTCCTGGTGCCCTCTCCAGAGCCTGGCTGCTGCTCCAGGACCATGAGAAGCCTGAGTGAGGTGCCCTCACTTCAGCCTGGCATATTTAAGCCAGAAGCAACAGTCCTCAGCTTCCTCCAGAGAAACAGGAGCTGCCTCTTTTACATTTATCAATAAAGCGAATGCACCAGTAGCATCGGAAGGCTCCCTCATGGAAACAAAGCCCAGAGGTTTTTTCTCAAGGACCAGCTGCCATTTTTAAGTATTCAAGGCAAATATTAAATAGGATGATGGAGACTAAAAGCCTGGCCAGTGGTAAGGACCTGTTCCCTGGCTGCTCAACCATCCCACAGCACTGAATGCTTAAACCTTTGATCTGCTCCAAGCCTGGGACACGTTTCACGGAGTGAACACGCACCTGGAGGATGCAGGGGAGGTGGAACAGAAGTCACTGGAGGAGGAGGATGAAGGAAATGTGGAGGAGGAGGCCCAGCAAGTGGGGGAGGAGGAGGCCCTGCTGGTGGAGCGAACGGCTGCTGCTGAGGAGGCTGCTGGGGCTGGGAAGGCTGCTGGGGCTGCTGGGGGGGCTGTGGCTTGCTTCCATGGTCTCCCAGGACCTTAGGGGGCAGAGGAATGAGAAGAGAGCATTTTAATCCCTTTGCTGCTGCAGCAGGGACCTCACAGTGCTGGCAGCATCACCACAACAGGAGTGTGGCCATGCCTGGAAGAGTGACCAATATGCAGAGGCACCAGAGTGACCTGAAGTGCAGCTGCCAGTGCTTGTGAGGGGGAGGAACAACAACCCTTTCCCAGCAAATTCTGTCTCTAAGGCAAACTCTTGTTGGCAAAATCTGGAAAACTGATCACTAAAAAAATAAACGGACCACAAAACCATGGAGGAAAACACCCCAGCAACTGCACCTAGAAAGGGAAAGGTTCCACGTTTGGGTTTTTCTGGCAAGTTAGCAGTGGTTGGCAGGAGGAAGGTGGTTAAGAGAAGGGGGTTTGGCAGATGGTCCTCAGAACCTGCAGCTTCCTGCCTAGGAGCCAGCCAGAACATCACAGTCACACACTGGGCAGGCACGCCCAGAACTGAGACCAGCTTTAAACCCAGGCTATCATTTCTTACAAGGAACAAGACCCAGTAACACAAGCCCAGGCTCAGTCTGAGGCGTAGGCTGCACCAAATTATTTGAGACTAAATGTTACTTCAAAGCAAAAAAACCCATCAGTCCCAGGTACAAACCCTTCACTGTAGAATTAAAGATTCCAACCCGACAGTGGAGGGGAAGGGAATAATCCATGTAAGAGATTCCCAGCTGCACAGTCCTAGGAATACTTTGGGAGAGCTGATGAGGAAAGAACTCAGGCCTTACAATTCCAAAGGGAAGACTGGTCTTTAAAGGACAAATCTGGCTCCGAGCAAGACCAAGTTTTTAAGCCAGAAGTTAACTGAGCCTGCAGAATGGAACAATCCATGCACACACCTCAGCAGGGTCAATGTATTACCTGCTGCTTTGCAGGTATGCACTGGGACACGGGAGGTCAGGAACACACAGGCATTTGCCCAGGGCTCCCTGGAAGTGCAGGAGAATCAGCAATTTGTCAAGGCAGCACAGAAGCTTTACCTGAATGGGGTTTTCCTCCGAGGCGTGTTTATCCCGGCGTCTTCCCTCCACCCTCCGGATCGTGCCTGCCTGGCCCCCGATCACATCAATGGTCCCACCCAGCTTCCTGGTACAAAGCACAGGCATCTTTTCAGGCTCAGAAGCACCAGAAGGAGCAATTTTCCCTGCTGTCAGCAGATTTCTTTCATGCTTTCTTCCCCGCCAGAGAAACATCTCTCAAATTGGACAGGAGGCCAAGGAGAAACCCGTTTACATTCCTGAACCACTTCCCTCTGAGCAGGGGTGAGTTTGGGCTCTCTGAACACCCAGAAATGTGATCCAAAGGACCACCACAAATAGGTGTAAAAACAGGGATTACACACCGGGGCAGAAATGCCCCCAAAGTGCTCAAATCCAACTGACTGAGCAGAGCTTTAATGCTCATCCTTGAAGCACAGAGCTGGTTCCCAGCCAAGGAGTAAAGCTGGGATGCAGGGCTGCTTTCTGCAAGGCAGGTGTGCAAAAGCTGTTTTGTGAATGAAGCAACAGAAACACCCCGAGCCCAAAGCTCTGGCTCGTCCGGTGTGTTTTTCTGAAGCTTCTGATAAAACCCCATTGATCTCCTAAGGGCCACGTGGTTTCCCCAGCAGAGGCTGCCCCTCAGAGTGACTCAGTTGTTTTACCACACATCCAGCAGCGTCGCACACAGGCTCAGGAACCAACAGCTCCTCTTATCCTCTGCCAAACTCGTAATCCACTTCCACTTGAGGAGGCAAAGATTAACATCGTGGGAGTAGGAATAAGCCAAGCAAGCACAAGCAACGTCAGCAGTGTGAGCCCTCAAAGCTGAGGTGTTTGCCTGGCTCCTTCCACTCCCAGAGATGTGTCCCATCAGCTGGGATACAGGATTCCCTCCCTGTGCCAAGGAGGGGGAATGGGCAGGCAGGGCTTGCACTGCTGGAGGTGACACTGAATGAGTGACCACAGCAGCTTCCTGCCAAGCTTAAAAGCTTCTCTTTGAGGCTTGAGGAGACTCAGGCGTGGCCCAGGTGGTTCCCACATGACCCCATGAAGAACATGCTCCTCTCTTACCTGTTGGGAGGAGGCCCAGCCTTCATTCGTCCTCCCACCAGGGCCAGAAAGTCTGTTTTGAACTCTGTTTTGATGATGTTGTTTTCCACTTCTTTTTCAGCATTTCCTGTTCTTCCCTGCTGAACCTATGGAAGGTAACAGGGAACACACAGCTTTAATGTTTTTCTTTCTACTGAACGGAGCACCAGGGATTAACCCTCAGCAAAAGAAAAGGAACAATCACAGGGCTCCTGCCAACGAGCAACCTATTCTTCAGTCCAGGCACAGCCATTTCTGCTAGCTAGTGGCCATTCCAGCCTCATCCTGCTGTCCACTGTCTCTCATTAGAAATCCTGTTACGAGTTTATTAAACTCATATCATTTTCCATGGAGTCACTAAAGCAAAACTGGAATGAGCAATGCTTGCTGTACTGACAATCTGGCTGAAGTTCTGACGGCCACCATGGACTCCTGCAGAGGTTGATGGCCAAAGCAGTCTGCAAACACTAAAGGCAGCCACACCACTGCAGCAGTGAGCAAAACAGCCCTAGAGGCCCAGCTCCCCTCCCTGCACTCCTCTCATCCAGAGGGTTTTCCAAGCAGACACCCCTACAGCTGGGTAACCTCAAAGTCAACTGGAAATTCACTCCAGTCTTGCTGCTGTAGTGGTTCAAACCTGCCAGGCTGATGGAACTATTCCTTCCATACAGAAAAGATTTTCAACAGAGATTTAATCTTTTGAAGATTCATTTTTGTATTTCTCCTCACTGAAAGGACACAGAACAGTTCAGAACTGGGGTATCTCCTGCTCTTACACCCTCACGTCTGTGATTACAAACACAATCCCAGTCTTCCTGGAGCCAGGAGCAGGAGTCACACACGTCACCCACCGTGATCTTGTTCTCAGTGCTGATGGGAGGAGCAGGGTCCAGCCCCAGCTGAAGCCGCCGCTGCTTTTCACAATAAGCTTTCCATGTTTCTTCATTAAATCCATAATTAAAGTAATCAGAAAGATCAGCACCTGGCAGAGGGAGCAGGAGTTAGCACAGGGGTTCTGCACACTCGCATTCTCAAGCTGTCCTCTAAGTGCTTAAATAAAGGGTTATGGTAACAAAAGTTTTCCAGAGAGCCCAGCTTGTGCCTTTCCTGTCAGAAAGCTGTGGGTGCCACAGAGGGGACAGTGGCTGCACCTTGGGTGGGAGGGAGACATGGCCTGAGCAGCAGTGGGACCCCCTGGAACACACAGCAAAGCACCTCCACAGGCCATTGGGAGCTCCCTGCAATCACCTGTTCACCAGCCTGATTTTTTCAGACTGGTTTCTTCCAATCGTGCACATGAGCTGAGTGCTGGGCACAGCACAGGAGTGACAGTTCCAGCCCCTACCACAAAAATGTGGTGGGGCCACAGAACCTTTTTCCTGGCAGAGTTAAGCCCACACATTCCTCTCCTGACCAGCACTGCCTTTGCTGTTTTGAGATTCTGGGACTCACCCATTTGATGAGAGACAGCTAAAGTGGAAAGTCTTTATTGATACATCCCAGACTACACAAGTAATTACAGTTCAGTCACAACCCTAATTAGCGATCCCAGAGTGTTATCTCACACTGCCAGTCTCCTGTGCAATGTGCCAATTCAGCACGAGCACTTCTGAATAACAGAGGTGACCACAAACTGCTTGCCAAGAACACAGAGATGCAGGGGGGCAATCCCAGCTGCAGTAATTCCAGGAGCACCCCTCCCACCTCTCAGATCCCAGCAGGAAGCAGTACAAAGCACCTCCTGCCCTGCTGAGGTGTCCCTCAAACATCCCCCACGCAAAGATATTCCTACACAGACCAACTCCAAAACAAAGAGCTGCTAGAAGAGCTAAGCAAAATTCTGCCCATGCTGAGCTTGGTTTAACTGTGAGGTCTAAGCAGTGAGGTTTATCTCCTGGGCTGGCCACTCCTCCTGTTGTACCACCCAAACATGCACACTGCATCCACACCAACTCAGCAACACGACATTTACTTATCGATTTTATCAGCCTCTATTTCAGACCTCTATCAGTTCTTCCACACAGGATTTCTTCTTCCTCTCCCTCACTCAAAGAGATACCAAGCCGCTGAACAATTAACTGTAAAGGATATAAACTTGAAAGGCTGTTGAGTAATGAGCTACTTGCTATCTAAAATAAACTTACAGACCACACAGCTCTGCAGAAATCTTCCCTCTATTGCACTCCAACACTGTTTTAGGGCCAGCTGGCTCTAGTTTGGTCCAGGGATGTCAGCATGGCCAAAACCATCTCCATGCTTTATCTTTGAACTTCATCGCATTCTTTCTAACTCACTTTCTTCCCATTCCCCTCTTTCTGACTTCTCAATCGAGGAGAAATCCCTGCAGAAGAAAAGCTTCTGTTCCATTCTGCCTGCACTGCCTGCAGGGTGCTTCAGGGCTGGTTGGATACCTGGACATGCCCATGGAGTTATTAGCACCGGACTGCCCTTCATGTGGGCAGGAGATACCCAGACCACACCACAGGCAGCCTCAGGAAAGCGCTACTTACTCAGCACAGCAACATTGCTGAAAGAGAAATGAAATACAGGGGCTGGCAGAGAGAAAAATGACTGCTGAGAAAAGGCAAGTGGACTTTTTGTTTCAGCTGACATTTCATCAGAGAACGTTTTATGAGAGTAGCACTGCAAAAATTTGGATGTCTCATTCCTTCAATTACTTTTATATCAGAAGAAAAACAGCAGCTGATTTGTAGCATCCTACAGCTGTAAGAGGAGAAATCTCCCTTATACAAATAAGTGTGGGCAGCCCCAGGACCCACATGAGGAGGGACCACAGGGACAGCTCTGGGCTTGGCCAGGGCACACAGAACAAGCTCCTACACAGGAAGAGGAGAACAAACAACAACCAACATCAACATCCAAATCCTGACCCCACTCAGCTGCCTTTAAGGCCAAACATTATTGGATTGGTATCAGTGCAATGTTCTCGGGAAGTAGGGAATTAATAAAATAGACCATTTAAAAAAAATAGCTGTTCCCTTTAGGGAATTTCAATTACTAGAATAAATGCAACCCAATTTTAGGTAGAGCATGGCTCATTCAATCAGTAAATGCCATTGATTGTCTAGCCAGGCATCAGAGGCTCAGCAACACACATTGTTCCAGTTTCCCTGTTCCCTGGCAACAATAAATGGACAGAAATTACATGTGAAAATAAAGAGACACAACTGGAACTGCAGAAAATATTTACCACAAGGAACTGTGAGGCCCCACCTGGTTTCCTCCACGGTTTGTCTTCAAATGAATCCAAATCCACTTCTATCACAGGCAATCCATTTATATTCCCTGCGGCATCCAAGTCAATACCTTTGGGCTGCAACTTGGCTTTGGGGAGAGAGGGACTGTTACAACTTTTAATGCAACGCCTTCAATCCACTCATTTGCTCAGCAAATTATTCCAGCAAAAACAAAGCACTGCAGTGAATTAATCACCGGCTTTACAGCACGTAGGTAACCACAGTCAGCTTTTTAACAAAAGGACTCCAGTCACTCCATAAACAAACAGGGTGTGCAGCACTTGCAGCTGAACAGCAGAGAAGCAAATTCAACCCAGATTGGTACTACAGGCAGAGGAAATCATTAGGACATGCATGAAATTTACCCCAAATGAAAATAAAATAAAGTAATTTTTCTCCCCAGGTAAAGTATCTATTTTCCCCTCCCAAGACAGACACATTTTCTCATAACAAGAGGCTTTTTCAAGACCAGTCTTTAGTGGACTAACAGGAGACTGCAAAAATCTTGTCAGGTACAGAACCTTCAAGGGGAATTTGTTCTTGTTTTCTCAATCAGAAGATAACTCATCTGGATAAAGCAACTAGTGGAAGGAAGCAGATGAAGCCCACAAAAGGACAGCCTCACACATGTGGAGAGACAGAACCCAAGACTCAATTTACAGTAGAAACTAAACTGAATGGTGGGGAAAATTTCAGCAGCCAAATATGCACAGCTGATAGTCAAGGCCAGAGTTTGTTTCTTTTAGCATCTTACACTGCCAGTAGCTCACGACACTGAGTTACAGTCCTTCTCCAGGGCTGGAATGCTCAGCCCCAGTGCAACAATATAGTTTAGAAATATTCTGGGGTTTTACTATAAAAGTATCAATCAATAGATTTTTTTCCTAGTTTAAACAGAATTATAATCACTTGCTCAGTGATGAGTAATTAAATCACTCCATTGCATTCTGGGCCCTCAGACTGTGCTGGGAGCACTGATTTTTAGGAAATGCACTTCCTATTCCTGGTTTACACTAATTCTATATCCTTCCAAACAGAGCAAAATTTGCAGCTGCTGCAGCTGTCAGTGCCAGGTAGGTGAAATATTGCAAAGGTGAAGGATAAAAATAACAGCAATACCTGAAGCTGATGCTCCATAGCCTCTACCCGTTTTTAAGTTTAGATTCATAGGAGTTCCCCTATTGGAAAAGAATCACTATGTTGGCATTTGAACAAATTACTTGACTAAAGATTCTCATGCAAAATATATTCAAGCCCTGACACCCTTCAGGAGATGCTTTAGTTCACCTGGGTTTGCTATTCAGAGTCATCCATCAGAGTGAAACCACCTCTACAACAAGAGAAGGAAATTATCCATAAAGTGGAAAAATTAGAATATGCAGCAAAGCACAGGTAAGTCGTTTGTGTAAGAGGAAGGCTGCTAGCAGCAAGTAAAAGTGCTGTCTTATTATTTTTCATTCAATGCACATTAGGCAGAGTTGTAAAAAGTGTAATTTCCTGCTTCTGAAATCCAGCCTTGCCATTCCTGAGCCACAAAAAATCAGACAGCTGGAAATCAGTAAATTCACAGCTTATGCAAATTCTTAGCAAGACAGATTTTGGTTCTGGAAGTTTTCACAGATGAGTTAAATGGAACTTCCCACCTTTGATTCTGCCCCAGGGAGCCCAGTAATTAGTAAGTTAATTTTCCAGCAGCAGCCCCACGAATTATCATTCCCATTTTACAGATGGATTCTCCAACAAGCGATTGCAGGGCAGAGCTGCCCATCAGCTCCTAAGCCCATTCTGGTGCTCTGGCCATTGCTCCCAGGAGCCAGAGCAGCTCTCAGCTCATCCCCACTTTCCATCCCAACACGCTGGGATCCCTCAGCCCCAAATCCCCCCCCACCCAGCAGTACCCACATGTAGGACGGCGCTCCCGTTTTGATGTTGCCAATTGTAACCTTCACATCATCGTCATCGCTGTCACTGTCACTGTCATCCTCATCATCCTCACCACTGGGAAGGGCCTGCAACAGCAGAATCACACAGCAGCTCATCAATACACACAACTGAGAATTCTCCAGCACAGCCAAATCTCAGGAAGCTTCTTGAACAGCCTTCAACAACAATGGGCAGCTGTCCACAGAGAAACTCCTGTGTCCTTTGAAGATCTGGCCCTACACGAGATTTGGGGTAATATTTGTGAATGTGGGGAAGGTTAGCTCAGTTCTAAGAATTTCACCACGTCCCTCAGTCCCTCTGCCCCATTCTTTTTGAAAGAGTTGGGGCTTTTCTGACAGACCTCCTTCACAGGGCCACGGTCAAAGTACACGACCACAAATGAAAACCACCAAAATACATTCACCAGGCTTCACCTAAGAACCTCAAGGCAAATATTCTCTCACCACAACTTCTGTGGTAGGGAGCTGCTGAAGAGTTTGGTTTGGCTGATCTAGCACAATCAGCCCCCAGGCCACTTCACTTTACAGATCTGACTCCAGTGCAACCCCAGTGCTGGGCACAAAAGTAAAGGAATAGGAAAAGAAATCTTCCAGATATCCCAGCAAGTGCAGTTTTGTGAGAAGCACGAGCTGAATTAACACCTCACCCTACGTGAGGAAGGTGTGCCTCACCCTCCCTCCTTTTCCACAGCACGTAGGTCTGTCAGAACCCTGCATGAACCCTCTTGATGTGGCAGAACAGTGGCAGAAAATAAACCCATCAAAGAGACCAGGAGAGGAGGGTGGGGAGAAGCAACCCTCCTCCACTTTCAGCACTAGAGCCACTAGATTGCATTCTAAGAGGTCTGAGCCTGAATCAAAACTGATTCGCAGCACTTTGGGCTTTCTATTGCCAGTGTTTCCGATATTTTACTGGCTCTTGAGAGGTCACACTGAATATTGAGCTGGAACACATTGTGTTCTGCTTTTCCTACCAGACTGCAGCACCAGAGACCCTGATCTGCCTCCTGAGAGGGCATGAGCAGTGCCTGCACCAGGGTTCCCTCCCCAGCACTCAAGGCAGGATGACAAGACAAGGCTGTTGCTGGAGCTGGCTTTGGGAACGGCTGGCATTACATCCCAACACTGCAAACACAAGGCATGAGGCAGTACCAGGATCTTTGCACTTCCTGTTTTTCCCCAGGAGTGCTGAGCAGCACAGAGATCCCCACATGCACTGTGGGCAGTGGGACACGTACGTGCTGGGACATCTCTCTGTCCTCGTTGTTGACGGGCCGGCTCTCCTGGGGAGCATCTTGCAGAGGATGAGCAGATTCTGTGTGTCTGGTGAAGGGGACAGAGAAAACAAAGTGACCATGACACAGAAAATGAGGTGGACAAGCCCAGCCTAGAGGGTCACCTACAAACAGTTCTACAGCCTTTGCCCAGGTGACTTTCACACAATGCTTTATTCTTCTTGTGTGTTTATTCTGCTGGCATTTGCTCAACTACCTGACAAAAAAAAATCCATCCTCCTGGCTTGGCTTTGCTTTTGCTGGGAAGAATCAGTTTCACACATCCAGGGAGCACCTGACAGCACTCAACAGCTCAGTGGCAGCTGGCTCAGCTTGGATTTGGCACAATCACAACTGATAACAATAAGACCATAATAAGCAAAAATTTCACCTCCTCCTTAAGGATGCTAATAATTACACATGCATTTAGTCAGCAGCAAAGGCATCTGTCCCAGAGAAATGAAGAAAAAAGTGATTGTAGTGTTTCTAAAAGTTTACATTACCAAGAAGTTAAAATTCCAAGAGGAAAAGTCAGGTAATTATGCACCCATTCTTCTCATGCATTACAAATTAGTCCTCATGCAACAATGGTCAGGTTTGGATTTACCTCCAGTTTAAGAATTTATACAAATGTTAACATTGTTTATTGTACTGGCCAAGCAAGAAAATGGAATTGCTGTGCACATGCTAGAAAAGAGTGTGCCAAGTGTTACAGAACTGAAATACAGAGAGGTCATTGGTCTCTAATGTCACAGGTAAAACTTAGCAGAACTTCAAAATAATTCTGAGTTTTTTCAGGAGAGACAATTAGAACAGCCCAGGCCAAGGAAACACAATTTTTCACCTGTGCTTTGTGGAGATGTTGTTAATAATTTAAAACCCCACATTGGACAATAAATATCCACAGGATTGTATTCAAAAAGGAACAGGGAACATCTCACAGAATCCAAACACTGGTCACATTAAAGCCACTTCAGAGTGACAGGAGACACCACACAAGAAAGGCAAAGTAACACAACTCAGAGAGTTACTGAGTGTAAAACAAAGAACAAACAATCTGAGCAGTAACTGAAGCCCCGTTTTGGGAAAGTCCCATGTACAAAGAAATTCATCAAGCCAAGATCAAAAAGAGGGCTGAAGGTTGGGCAGCTGACCAAGCACAGATGCCATGGGTGCCAGGTTCCTGATGTGACACCTGCACACACTTTCAGGTATAAAAGGCACAGGGAAAATCAGCCTCCAGGTATTTCCACACTGCAGACACAGCTGCGATATGAGGACCAAAGCATGGACCACTGGAGAAAACCTCTCTGATGGATCCAGAACTTTCTGCCCAATCTAAGCAACTGAGCATTGACCTCCACACCTGAATCTCCTTAAAAATCTGAGGTTACTGTGTTCAGGAAGAGTGACAAGTGTTACCTTCAGCTTCAAGTCACATGAAGCATCTGTGGGTGTGCATTAAAATGTATGAACTGGAGTTCAGAGAGACACTTGGTAACCAGGAGCCTTTCCCTAACCTCTCTCCTTCCCAGGAATGAACCACCTGACAGGTCCCCAGCATCATCTGGGCACAGAAAAACGTGGCAGAGATTTCACTTCCCCAGAATGCCAACATAATCCTGGGCACTGCTGACAGCACAGCATCCTGCTGGCGTTTAACACATCCCTCAGGCTAGGGAATGTCAGTGGATGCTGCATCCCAAACTCTGCTGATCTCTGCTTCCTGGCTAGGGACAAACACTCCAGACAAGCCAGCAGTGCAGCCCTGGAGCTGCAGCCACTGACAACAGAGCAAACAAAGAGTTATTTTTCTTAAAACACCCCACAGCTCTTCATTTAGGGAGATTCTCATTGTGCAACAAAGAAATACGGGAAAAAAAGTAAAAAGAGGAAAAAAGAGAAGAGAGCCAGCATGGCCACTAATATTCTTCCTTCCTGCATTTTGCAGTTATTGGAGACAGTTGCTGGAAATTCAGATTTTTAGTCCTGCTTGTAAAGTAAAATTACATTTGGATGAACATGACAAGGAACAGCAGATTTATGCTAATCAGCTGTAAATTTATGTCTAAAAGTTGCTCCTTCTCACAAAACTCATTGGATGTTTTTAGGTAACAATTCACCATGTTTTTTGCCACTTGTTTATTCGAACAAGTTTTCGTATTCCTCAAGCACAGAAGTAGGACAGTATCTGTAACAACCTCAACATTGCAGACACTGAACCCACAATGACAATAAACACTAAACTGAACTCTGGGAGGGGCTGAGTACACAAAAGTCCAGCGAAGACCAAGCCTTCTGAAAAATGTCATATTTTAAATGGCAAACAGGTAATACTGTGCTGAGACCAAGCTCTGCTGGTGCAAAACACACAGCTACAAATAGAGAGGAACTATAACCCAGGACAGACAGTCCTTTCCACACACAGAAAGCCAAACAGATCATTGGTTTTATCTCCAAGTCTTTACCCACGCCACTTGAGAGCTCTCACAGAATGTGCTGGTTTGATCATGTCAAGATTTTAACCCAAGCTCAAGGTTTTACCCTTTCCCAGACCAAAGCACAGGCCAATTTTACCAACACCAGGCCAGCACAAAGCCAATCCTCAGGGCCTCATTTTTCCCAGGGAATTAAACTGGAAAAGAGAACTGATTTAAAACTAATTGCTGAGAGAAAAAAAGGGCTAAAAGTTAGTTTTAAATCAAACCAGTCCACTGATCCAGTTTAACTTCCACATCCATAAATGCCTGCCAGCCACAGTGTGGTGGCTGGGGATGATCCCATGGGATGGGGAAAGGACAGGCTGCTGTCCCTGGCAACAGCACTGCTCTAAAGCACTCATAAAGCTCTGCTTAACAAGGCTCAATCTTTACAGTATATATTGTTACAATGAATAAACAGCCTCAGGACTCACCCAGAAATTGGTCCATCTTCTTGCTTACCAGTGGTGTCATCTGCAAAAACAACAGTAAGAACAAAATTCAAGGGAAAGGAAAAAAAGCTAAATTCAAGCACAAAAGGCATCACAGGTACAGAAATACCCAGTGGTGCCAAGGCACTATAACCCCAGCGCTCTCTTTTCAACAAAGTTCAACTAGAAATGGAACAACTAAAAATAAACCCAACCCAACAAACACCACCCATCTGCAGAGGTGATGTCTTGCACCAAACCAAATTCAAAATACATATCCTAAGTCTCAGAGAACAGAGACAACTATCAGATAGGAACTGAAGTCAGCTATGAAGGTCTTTACATAGATTTTTAACATGCCAGGGAAGAAGAAACATAAAAGCATTCATGTGGAAAGCCTATGGGGAGAACAAAGACGTTTCAACGAAGTCCTGTGGTTTATCCCGGCCACATCCCAGCCCCGTTAACCCAGGCGTTCACAAGGTTTGGGTGATTGGGGAACTGAAACTCTTAACAAAGCATCGCGTTAACCTCCCTGCATCAGTGTTGTTGATAAAAGGACAATAACACACAGCCACCCGCCCAGAAGGAGCCGCTCAAGCGCTCCTGAGGGGAGGCCGGGGGTGGGCGCCTGTCCCTCTCTGGGGCCCGGGCGCAGAGGCCGGTCCCTCTGAGGGGGCCCAGGGAGAGATGCCAGTCCCTCCCTCCCGCGGGGCCGCCCCCGGTCCCGCACGGCCCCGCAGCCGGGGGCGGCCCTGAGGCGGGGCCG
>VZTI01001917.1:131772-154462 GCA_013397865.1 Struthidea cinerea
GTGCTGCCCGCCCCGCGGTGCCGCTCGCCCGCCAAACCCGCCCCGCCAATCCCGCGCGCGCATGCGCGGTGAGGGCGGGAGCGCGGCCCTGCCCGCGGCACCGCTGCGTGGATTTCTCGAAAATAGCGGAATTTTGACCTTTCGGCTCCTCGCCGGGAGTCTCGCAAGGCTGAGGCGCCGCAGTTTCGGCCGCGGAAAGGAGCGCGGCGTGCAGAGAAGAGCCCAGGCGGCCGCTGTGGCGCCTCCCGCTCGGAGCTCCCTGGGAAGGGCGTGAGGAGTCCCGCAGGATTCCCGGGGTGTTGGAAGGGACGGGAGCACAGAACGCCGCTCTGTGTCACTGCTGTCAGTACAGCGGTGCTCCCGAACAGCTGGGGACACATTCGGGACTGTTTGTGTGGGGTTTGCACCGCCCGGGTCTGGCTGTGCTGCTCCTCGGTGAATGTTAAACTTCACAGCCTGGAGATGCAGCGCCTGAGGCTCCTTCTGCAACTCCATCTGGGAGCTCCTGGTTGGAGCATCACCCTCTCAGCCTTTCAGAGCCCTTAACTCCATCAGTACCACAGGGAAACTTGGACCAAGCTGATTTTCAGCACTAATGCTAACGAAAACTATAGAGAATCCTAAAGCAAGTTACCTTTCCCATGCACTAAACAGTGCCAGAAAAATCCCGGATTAAAATGCTCCCTCTCTCCTCCCTGTGGTTCCGGGGTGGTGTGGTCCATTCCTGCTCCTTGTACCCTGCTGGATCCTACAGTGGGAATGCTGAATGAATACTCACCGTGGGAACTGGAATAGGAATTGGACGTCCACGGGACCCCCAAGGATCACCGAGAGCTGATGAGATCCCTGGTTATACCCATGGATCCAGGTTAACTCTACAGAGGTGGGAAAGTGCTGCTCACCAACAAGCCTCAACAGTGGCCTTCCATTCCATTTACAACAAAACCAGAACTCCTTTTGACTTTTTCAGACAAAAAGTCTCTATTCAGACACTTCATCCTCAAAAATGTCCAAGGAGATCCCTGTAGAAACTGTCTGGAGAACCAGTAGTTTTCAATTACTCCCTCAGGCTTGCACACCGTATAATTTACAGTAAATGCAGATCAGTCATCACCTTTTGATTAATATTTGCCTTTTAATTTTAAATTCTTATTAGTCTGAGAGCTACTGTAATTCCTCTTTCCAATTTTATTACCTATCCCATGGGACCAACACTGTTGTTAAGAAGTGTTTCTTTTCTAGCCAAAATCTCAGGTTATATTTGTTATCACTGAATACAAATATATACATCTATTTCCTGCAGAAATTTTAATTTACTGCTCAAGAAAGGCTACTATGGATCATAAGGTTTACATAAAGAATGTGAAATAAAGCGTTAATATATTGAAAGGATCATTCTCTAAACACATTCAGTGATTAGAGAAAATGCAGAATTCAGCAGTTTAGCCCAGACCCAAATCTGCTGTTTGTGTGTTTATAAAATAAACAGATGTAAATCAACCAAGTCCAGGTAGATTAAATCTCCCAGATAAACCACAACAAGAAAATTGATTCAGTCAGATGAAGAAATAATAGAAATATTTAAATCAGGTCAGGGACTAAGTAAAAGGGTATTTAGAAAATCATGAGCAAAATTCAGGCATCAATCTGGGAATGAATTTTTTTAGTAAACTCATTTTTGTTAATTTTGCAGATTGAATCAGTCCATGACACAGACTTTTTACAGGAAGACTGGGAGCACAAATAGAAGGAGAACTGGAGGACAGGGAGGACACAGTAATGGAAATATTGAGAGATTCACCAGTACAAAGTGTCAGATGCTGAGTCTGGACTGATAATGAGAGTGTCTGCAGGGAACTTGTATAAACTACAAGTGGCTGAAGAGAAATAGCCCCAAATTTTTCACAGAACAGCTATGGATCAGAAATACAATACAGCCACTAAGGAGACAGATGTGACCCTTTAAATTTAATGGATCACATTCTTTTCACACAAGAGAGGGAACTATCAACACTGAAATAAATACCTGGTGCCTTGGCCATGAGCCACTAACTGGAATATTGTTCCTGGCCACTCCTGTTCAAGGAAAAATAATTCAGATAAATGCAAGCAGGACGAACAGAAACAGAACTTTGCTTTTGAGAGGAGGCTAACATTTAATTTGGTCTAAGAAATAAAGGGTTTAAGTCTCTCTAAGCTTCACTAGAAAAATAAACTCAGCTGGACAGACATAGCATTATAAATACACTGGCACTACACCGCAGCAAAGCTGCACTACCAACAGGTCTGAGACTGCCTTCCAAGAGGAGTCAGGGCCAAATCCCAAATATCCTTAACACAGGCCTTTGCTGCTAAATCTGGGCAATTACATCTCCTAAACCCCCCGAGGGGATTAACTCTTGACTCAGCCCCTCATCCCCGTTTTGGCTGAACATCCCAGTAACATTCCCTGCATTTTTCAGCCAACATCCAGTACCAGTTCCATGCTCCAGCAGCCTGTCAGCCACTCCTGGGTTTGCCCAAAACAACTTCCAACAAAAACACTGCACGTGCCCCTTTCAGGAATGTGTGCCTTTCCCTCAGGGACGAGCCAAAGGCTTTAGTTTTAAGTCCTGCTTTCACAGCTCCAAAGCCAGGCTAGTCACACACAATGGGCTGCGTTGTGCTGGGCACAAACCCCTCTGTTTGGTCACCCTCACACACTGGCCGTGCTCAGGCTGGCTCCCTTTGAGGTGTGAGAACACCCTGCTTTTGGAGAGGAATGCTGCAGGGAGAGATGCCTTCAGCCAGTCCTTACAAGGGAGGGTCTGTGAGCCCACCAACCAACTCATGGAATCGTTAAGGCTGGAAAAGACCTCAAAGATCACCAAGTGCAACCATCAACCAGCACCACCACCGTGGTCACCACTAAACCACGTCCTCCAGGGCCACATCCACACGTTTTTGAACGCTTCCAGGGATGGGGACTCCACCACTGCCCTGGGTGGAAGGGGGATCACCAGGAAAACCAGATATGATGATCATTCTGCAGTTTTCTCCTTTGGAAATCCTTCCTACGCTTTGCCAGTGTTGTTCTTTAAACCAGCCAAGCCCCTGGCCTGGCTCTACCTATCAGGTGTGTCTCATTTAAACACACCCCACCACTGCTGCCATCCCACTAAAACACCTCTACAGGGGGAGACGCAAAAGATTCCCATTATTTCTTTTTCCATAAACACATTGCACTATTCAAGGTTTTCATCTTTGAATTTAATTAAAGAAAAATGTCTCAAAGTGATGAAGCATGTCTGACTTCCAGCTTCTTTCAATGGCACAAGCCAATGCAGTAAATTGTAGAAAGCAAGCTCAGTTAGAATTTTATTTTCATTTAAAATAAAAAATAGAGAGAAAACTCTCCAGATGTGAGGTCCTGTTAAAAAAGTGGCTGTTCACTTGTAAACAGAATAAAAGTGTTAAGAACACAGTTTCATACAGCTTAAACAAAACCACTTTTCAGAAGCAATACAAATATGTTACAACACTGTAAGAACACCGAAAGCAGAAAACAAAAGAATGGCAGAAGAATCACATAACATTGCTTACTAAAGTGATAAATAATTTATGGTCAATGTGAATAGCTTGACATTTTTATTGCTCCAATGGTAGTGTGTGGACAAGAAAATGTAGTGAACTGTCAGTGGGACAATAATAAACATCCATTTATGGTTTTGCATATGGAGTTTTGTACCTATCAAGAAAAGCATAAGAATTTTTTTTGTATTTATCAAAACCACACCAGATTTAATAATTTTTTTTCCCCTGTTTTAAAGTTATCCATTTACAACTGAACCCACACTCCCTAGACTTGGGTGTGCCTGTTAGAACACTTTTGTGTTCCTGCTCTGGGAAAACACCTTTGCAGGTGCAGGTGGGGAATCACTAAGGAAGAGCTTTGATGCTCTGCCAGTGTTCTGTACTCCTTCAATACTCTCCAGATACAAAACTTTCTAGATACAAACCCAAAGATTTCCTGGATAAAATCTAGAAACAAAATTAGTGTCAACATGCTTCTGTGAAGAAATAAACACTGATTTGGTAGACAGTAGCTGCTTTTAAAAATCTGCTGCAAACTCCCACTCGTGAGAGGGACCAGTTCCCTTTTCTCCTTCTCTGCACAATGGTGTTGGAACCAGCCAAGGCACTTTCTTCACCACTTCCACTCACTCTGCTGACATTAATCTGTTACATTGCTACAAATTCTGACAAATATCCTCCACGAACACTTCACCAACTCATGCTGACCATTTACTGTCCAAAAATGAGATTTCCAGCCTTGTGAGACAGAATTACCTGTGATGTTTTTGTATTAAAGGACAGCCCAAGCAAAAAGAACCTGTGGACAGAGTTCACAGCAGTACTGCCAGCTGCCTTCACCTTTCAATGAGCTATGGATCCTGTGTCTTTCACATGCAAATATAATACTGCTGCTGGCTTTGCATTTTAATGCACATTTACCTACTTATTAAAACATGGAGCTTACTGTAAATGACAGGTTTGGCTCTGGTTCTTTACCAGTTGCTTTATGGCCACATAATTAAATGTCAATTAAAACACAAAGACGTGGTTTGAAGACTGCACAATTAATAATTAAAGACAAATTAAAATGTATAGGATTTATGTACTTAAAATGTAAACCTTAAAAACTAATATTATGTGCTTAAGTGTTCAAGGCCAGTTTGGATGGAGCTCTGAGCAGCTTGGGCTAGTGGAAGGTGTCCCTGCCCACGGCAGGGGTGGAATGACAGGAGCTTTAGGGTCCCTTCCTCCCAACCCATGCTGTGATTCCATGGGAAGTGCCTGTTCTCCCAGCTGGAAAAATACAGTGAGAAAATAGAGTCACATGAAGAAGAAAATCAGAAACTGCTGAGATTTCTTGAGTTTTTTGCACAACAAAGTTCTGGCAGAACAGTAAGAAACTTCCATTGTTCTGTTAATTACTCCAGAAACTCATTTGTCAGGGAAACCCAAAGAACTGGGTGTGCCATTTCAGTTTTGGTTTACCCTGCCTTTTTCTGCCATTATTTTCTCTGCTTCCAGTTAACACTCATCCCCCCCAAAAAATAAATAAATTGGAGACAACACTTTGCCTGGTTCTGCAATGGAAATCTGAGTTGCAAGGTGTAGCTAATGGCAATTTCAAACAACACAGGAGGTTTTTCTTCATGTTACAAATGCAATTACACATTCAGGTGTCACCAATCTACCAGTCAAAGTTTCTGCATGAAATGCGCAGATTTCAGACTCTGAACCATCAGTCTGGGACTGGAAACAGCACCAACTTCCCTTTGCTTAACAACTTGCATAAAACTGGCCTTCTGTAAACACTGTGTACAAGGAATCTGACCTACTACAGCTATTAGGATGCAATGGTCTTACAAATACTGTATTTTAATAGCATACTGCAAACTGGAGAGATGCAAATACATTCAGAGGAAACCCCAAGTCACCCTGAAACTAAAAAGCAACTTGGGATGGTGTTGCAGGGAGTCAAGATGCTGCAAAGAAATGCCTGGACACTGATAATGAAATCCACCACAAGTTGCAGATACTCAGTTATCTGCTGGGTTTTGTTATTTCTAGCTAGGAAAGGCAGGGAACTTGCAACAATTTCCATTTGCTTTCTTTTATCGAGTGGTCTTGCTTAGGTCAGCCATTAGAGGAAGTCTTTCTACCATTACTTCCCTTTCCTGAGATCAGGCAAACAGGGAAGAATCCAAAATAATACTGAATTCCACAAGGCATTCGTGCCTCTCCAGACAGTGCCCGACTGCCAAGACATATTCAGGAGCCCTTTCAACTGCTCCACTTCCTCCCCTCAGCATGTTTTGAAACTCCACTTTGACTGAGATAAAACTTATTTCCACCAGAAGAGACATCAAGTCACTTAACTGTGAAAATGCTGAAGTACAACCACACACCAACAATAACAAAGGTGCTACTTCAGCTTTGACTTGGCTGTTCCTAATTCTTCTCCTTTGTAATGAAGATCTCTGATTCGAGGTTAATTCTTCCTGACTTCAAAGCAAAATAGAACCTAACATCCATATATTCCTCACTTCAAAAGAGACTCTAGGGTATTTTGTTTATAGCAGCTGCCATCTACCCCACAAATGCAGCTTTTTCAGAGGTGAAGATTTCAGCTTTGTATTTCAGGTGCTGCAAACAGCACCTGAAATACTTTTCAAAATAAAGACAGAAATGCTATGCATTTTTTCATCCATTTACTAAACAAAGTGCAACTGAGCCCTACACATCTGCCATACGTACAAACTCTTTATGGCTTTCCCATAAAACCAGTGTGGATGGGTCTGTACAATCCCAGGGGAACGAGCACATGGAACAGATGCTGGGGGACTGTTGGCAATAGAATAAGAGCTATAATACATTCTGTAAACCTTGGCATACCACACTTTACATTATGCAAAGAGTTGATATTTACAAATCCATAGTGGGTAAATTAATGAACCCCCCCTAATGTAAATGATGATTTTGCAAAGTGCAGGACAAAACCAGTGCTGTTGATTGCAAGTCCTATGCAAGCAGGTTCTACTAAAATCATTACTACTGGAGTTTACCTGGACATTCCTACTGAGGGTTTCTAGGATTGCAACACTTAGGATGAAATATAGGATGACGCAGCTTCAGGATGCACGTTGGAGGACAGCAAAGAGAGAAATTAATAAGGCAGCATGCTCAGAACAAGTTTAAGCAGCACTGATGTTAAGATCCCTAGTGGCAACTCTATCAGTTATTGGTAATGTTAAAAATTCAGAGTGCAACATAGAAGCCTCGTTTAACATAAAAAAATGTGCAAATTGTTCTCTTCTTAACAAAAGAAAGTAACAGCGAGGAAGATTTCTACTGAAGAACATTTTTAAGTCACAGCAAAGTAGACCATCTTCTTTCCAAAATCATCTACAAGGCACTAAGGGTAGAAAATGACAGGTAACATGAAAGACCAATGTTGTTCCTCAGTCAGGTCGAAATATGGGGTATTTTGGTAAAAACTCTATTAATATTACCTGTTGAAGAAGGGAAAAAGACAAGAACAGAACACAGTAACCAAAAAGTTCAAAGCTTCAGCACAATTTCCATGCAACATTAGCTAATTCATAAGGCTAAATATATCTGAGATAGTCTGTGAGGAGGGAATGTTCCCCAGGGTAACAAAGCAGAGATTCCAGTCATTCTGAAATAGAGGGATTCTGGATGCTTGGCTTTTTTTGGGGTAGACCTCTTTCCCTAAAGTCTACACAATCTTCCCAGCTACATGTTAAAGTGGATAGGGAAGTGGTAGAACCACAGAAATATTTGAAATTCTGCTTTCCTAAAAGGTCTGTCTTGTTTACAACCATGTGAAATTTAGAGCTGGCAAAAAACCCCACCAAACAAACCAAAACCGAAAACACAAAAGAAAAGGTCCAACCAAAAAAACACATTACTATAAAGATGCAATATTTCTGCAAAATTATTAGAATCAAAGGAATTATGAGTACCACTGGAAAACGTGGGTAAGTTAAAGAACCGTGGACTAGTGCTGGTGTGGGAATCACTCCAATGCAGAAAGTCCCAGTGGGTCTCCCTCATTCCAAATTGGAGACCAAACTGCACATTTGTCTGGGAGATCTTTCTGCACAGGGTCACTAAATGAAGGATTTTCTCTATGAAATCATAGTTCTGTTGAATAGCAGTTAAGAACAGAAGCAATACTCACATACTCCATCATATTGCTAGTTTCACATTTCCTTTTACTCAGCTTCCAGTGCAAACCAAGCTAAGGAAATAATTAGCAAAGGATTATCACAATCTTGTTAGGATGGGTAATGCAACAAGCATCAGCAATACTGAATTATTAGGATCTATTATTTAGGATCAGTACAAAGTATGGAATTAGGACAAGACTCTAAAATCCTTCATGCCAATATTCCTAAAGCTGAAAAAAACAAATACTCTTTTCTTACCTTATGATATAGTCTGTTATTTTCCCATTCTAATAACTTCTGAATTGATCTTCTAGTCTAAAAAGTAAGTCAGAACTGTATCAGAAAATGGTTCAGCAGCCAGTCTCATCCAGAAGAATCTCACTACTGCATTTCTGGCTAAAGTTAATTTATAGTAAGTTAGATTTATTTATAGTAAGTTAAGTTTTATAGAAGTAGAACCAAGCAAAGAAGAAATTGTAAATGGAAATCTTCTCACTTCAACCCCCCACTCCCCCTTTTTTCAAAAAAGGAAGCACGCATGGGTTTTTTGTTAACTTAGAATCATTAAGGATGGAAAAAATTTTAAGATCAAGTCCAACTTACGCCTGTGACTTTTCCAGAATTCATTTAGTTAGGAAGAGATCCTTCTGAATTTGGTGTTTTTACCTACCACAGCCAACAACAAAAGAGAGTCTTCCACATTCTTCTGGCCAAATCCTGCACTCACTGCAGGTGTTCTGCTGATAACACAGATTTCCATACATGTAATTTCCAGATTTTGCTAATGGAATTGTGATCTAGATCTTGAAAAAAACCCAAACTCCAGCTCACAACAACTGGTGTTTGTATTTTCAGTTCTGGGCTACCAAACTGAGACCTTCATGTCACTTTCCACAGCTGTGGAGAGGAAATGATTTCTCAAGTTTCAGTGGTTTTTAAGGTCACAAGAAGACAACTGTGATGATCCTGCATGGTATACATTTAATTTTAATCACTGCATGATTGTTATCACCCTCACACCCCCACAGAAGTGCCAGCATTTTCCCTACTCGGTGCATTTTCTCTGTAGCCTTGAGAATTTCATTAATACTGCAACACCACATGGGCATTTATTTAGATTTTCACTGGCACAAGATATTAAATATGGTTTTAAACCTGCAAATACTCCATTTGTATCTCTTAGGCATATTCCTCTGCAATAACTACATTTATAAAAGCAGTTTAAATGAGCTAAAACAAGTCCTGTAACTTTTTTGTGATGCAGCTTCAGTGATGAGCACTTCAACAAGTTAACACATTAATGCACTTCCTAAACATTTACTGCTGTGATAAATCAATTCTAAATGTAATCACAGAGGTAACTGAAATAATGTTTACCTGATACTACTAAAGTGCTTTTAAGAATTATTACTCTGGGGCTGATTACAGGAGTGGTCAACTCTCTGTTGGAGGGGAAGTCTCTAGAAAATGAATTGGTGCTTGTTCTTAACAGAAATAGCACAGTAAAATATGGCAAATAAACCACAGCTCTGAAATGTTGTGGTATCTATTGCATATAAAAAAGTGATTTTTAAGTTTAAAAAATATTTATTCAGGGGGTGAGGTGGGGCTAGTGGGGATGGGGGAGGTGAAGAGGAAAAGTGATTTTTCAGTCTGACACTGTTTGAAGGTCAATATCCAGTTCTGCACTCATTTAACTCAATTCTTAGACCTTGAGAAATCCTGGAAATTTAAGGTATCATATAGTCCATCCTGTTTGAACTGAGATGGGATCAGCTATTCTTAAAACTACTGATTCAATTGGTAATTTGGTGTCATTTCATATTTTTTCTATTTTCTAAGGTGGAAACCAGAATAACCTTCTGAATGTGAAACCAAACCAGGGTTTTAAAATGGGGAAGATTTTATGAAAAGTTATTTAATCCTACCAGTAATTAAAAGATTCATAGAACAAGATGAAATATGGACTCACTCTTTTGTTAAGACAGACCACGGGCCACAGGCTGCAGCCCAGAGTGCAGCAGCAGCACAGGCAGCCACAGAGCAGCCACTTCACATTGACAGGAAGGTTCTTCCTCAGGCAGGCGTTCACTCGGCTGATGCTGGTCTTGAATTCCTCGGGGGCCACCTGCAACAGAAGGGCTCAGCTTCAGGGAGAGCCAGCACAGGTGTATGTTCTCAGAGGTTACCTCTACAGGTTAAAATGAAACATAAAATTACACAATCTCCTAAAGCACTGGTCACCCAGTGAGCATGAAAAGTCGTTTTCCTGCAACAAATTCATTTCTGGTGTGTGCTCTGCACAAACTTGAATTAAAAAGCCAAACATCTTTTAGATGAAGAGCTTAATCCATATTTACTGCACCGGTAATTAATCAATTGGCCTGAAAACAGTGAGCCAGACAAAATCAGAATTGGGACACAGCTGGGCGATACATGCACTGGCTACACTGACCAAAACCATGGAAGAATGACAGATCTCTGCTTTCCAAACGAATGTGGGAGCTTTGCAGTAAAAATATGTATCACAGAAAGGGAGAATATTGTCCAAATTAATGTCATACTAATCTAAGCCTACACTGTGTCTGGGTGAAGGCTCTGTCCACAAATAACTTCCTGAAGTGGCCCACACTGAAGCCACAACTTCCCTTGTGGCTGCTTCCTAAAATAGGGAAGCCTAGAAAGAAATTCACTGGATTGTATTTAAGGCAGAGCAATGCAGCTTGTACAGGGTTAGGAATAAAGCCTACTTGTTGAAAACTAGCTGCTTGAAAATAAGGAGTAAGTATTTTATACCTATATTGCCACTGCAGAGTCACAGTGGAACCCCCATTTTGTATCAGAAATAAGCTCTTTTCTCCAGTAGCTGCATTTCTCACCTACACACATACCCCAAAGCCCTCATCTCCCTACAGAATCCAAGGCACTTCCATCTGACAAGTCAAACATGGAACCGAGGCAGTGACTCCAAGATGACACTCCTGACTCTAACACAATCCAGCATTTGAATGCACAAAGCAGAATAATCAGAACCAACTTCAAGAGACTTGACCAGGCAGGCACAACTCAAAACAATTAAAAACCCCATCTTTCCTAACTACTTGCCATGTTGATGAAAATCCCCCAGAATGAGTCTGTACACAAAGCTGCGCAACTACTCCACAACCCCCCAACCAAGCAAGCCCAGCTCTGCTCATCTGACTCTGCAAACAAGGGCAGCAACACCAACAAAAGTGTTCATTTAATGACAAAGATCCCTTTCAGCAGGGGCAGAGCCACGGGGCAGGAAATGGAGAGGACCTGATGCTGCTGCCTCTGCCTATTGACAAGAGCTGAATTCTTTAAAGCACTGCAGGAAAGGGAGTAAATAAATACGACATCTGTTTCCTGGCCATTCAGGTCACCAGGCACTACAGAGTCAGGAGGCAGCTGGGCTTGCACACAAGCCAGGCCTACAGTTAATAACACAAGAACATAATTTAAGTGTGATTATTTTATAGCAGGAATTAATAAATACACAGAAAGTAATTATTTTTCCCCCCTCCCACATTAAACAGGCTGTTTTGTTTTACATCTACAGATGGAGCAACTAAAAAAAATTGTCTGTTTTACAACAGACACCTTAGTTTAGGGGAAAAAAAAAAAAGAAAACAGCCAAAGAAACCCCCTGAGATCCTTTGTACTGGGACATCTGCAATGAAAAAAAAATAATCCTATTGTAATGTGGCAAAGTATCCTGTACTTGCATGTCTCTGGAACAAGGGTTTATGGATTTCTTTGCCAGTGTCAGATCTTGTACTGGGATATAATAAATACCAGATGCACATGAGCAAAACCATTTCATCTTCAACGTGGGAGAATGTTTTGTAGGAAAGAACATCTGGGCTGGTTGTTTGCAGTAACCTCAGACAGCTGCTGCAGTCACACTGCCTCAAAGTAAACTGAGATCCCTACATTAATTGGCATTCTCAGCTCTCAAGGAAGTTACATGGGTCTCACATTTAGGTATCTACAAATGGCACTTCCTTTGATAAATCTTTCAGAATTTTACATTCTGCTTATTTGAAATACAAAAATAAGTAGGTTTTTTTTTTAACCCATTTACACTTTTGTAATGAGACTCCCTCAGAGAAGAGAATGTTTCCTTTTCCTTCAGACACAAAGTTCACTGGACCTTGACAACAGCACAGCCCAACCTCCAAATCCAGCTGAACAAACCCGCCAAAGACAATAGAATGACACAGCCCAGAATTTAGTTTAACAAGAATAACCCTCATCAGTGGTAACATTCAACACGAAGAGAACTCAACCAGATTCTTAGATCACAGCTGGCAGAAAAAATTTGGACCTAAAAAGAAAGGACAGGGAGATTCCCTGTTCCTGTGATAATTTTTAGAGAGTCACTGTTCACTCCTTTACTCAGGTTAACAGTTTGATCCTAAGTGTGAGACCAAAGTTGAAGGACTCTCCTTCCTGAAGAGGAAATGGCTAAACCAGAAACCAACTTTGGATGCCACTAAACAACAGAAAATTTCCATTTCAGGAATTCTGGTCTGATGTTTACCTTAATATAATGACAGCACCACTTCCTGCTAACTCACCAAATATTTTCATGTAAAGGTGAATCTCTTGGATACAACGTAAGATGAAATTACTTAACATGGTTTGGCTAACCCAAACTATTGGATTGTTTCTGCCTTAAGGAAATGGAACTACAACAAATATTTCTGTCACTAATGACACATCTTCATCTGAAATTAAAGGAACTGGAGATCAAGATAAGCCTCATGTGATAAACAGAAGAAATCACAATTTTGTTGCTCAGTTTATAGCTCGGTAACAGTTAAGCATTGTTATACAGTGATTAAGAACAAAATACCTGTAAATAACTGTTCTAATCCAATAATGAAATGGAATAAAAATAAAAGTCATCACAGAATTGTTGATTTTCTGGCACAATTTCAACTCCTGCCTTTCTTGCAGGTACAGCTATTGAAAGGTGTATGTGAAGTGACTGAAGTATTTCAAACAAATGGAGAATTAACAGCTCCTCCTGCACAAAGACAGCTCCCTAAGAAAGCCTAGTTTTGAGTAATTCTGGAAATCTCTTGGCAAGTTTCTGTCTGGCTCTTGAAAAGAACGAGATAAGCACTTTGCTCCTGGCTGTGCTGTACACCTTGGGAAGGGACATTAGCTCCTTTTAGGAGGGAAAAAACAAAAAACATAAAAGGAAAGGAGGGGGTGTCATAATATTTTACAACAGGATGCAGAGGATCTCCAAACACAGGAAGGGAGCAAGTAAAGCCCAGCAGGCCTGATCTTCCTCCTTCAATCATCACGATCACCAACCCTATCAATCACACGGCGCAACGGGATCACAATGCCCAGCCCTCACTTTATGGCTCACATTGCCCTGCACTGCACACTCCTCTCTGGGCAGGACCCCTTTTGTTTCAACATCAGAGCAGGAAATTCCACTTCTCCCCTTAAGGATCACTGCCTCCATCATTTTCTGGTCACCTGGAGCAGTGTGTGCTATTGTGCTCCACATCATGGCGAGTATTTTGTTAAAAGCTTGTTTAAGAGAATTAATAATCCTCTAAACCTGAAGTGCACAGAATTTAAATTTAACCACCATTTCAATTTAGGCCAAGGTCCAATTACATTATTAAAAGTTAAATATTGCCTCTGTATTAAGTATAGTCAAATCTTTTCTTATAATGTTCCTTTGAAAAGAAGCCTGGCTCGGGATTTACAAACCAGGTGAGTTTATGTCTCATCCTGCAAGACAAATATTAATCCAGCTCAATTAGCTAGGCCTAACATCTGACCTACCTGGGACTCTCCTTTCCTTTATTATTTTATTGTCTATGCTTTACCCTCAAATGTACACATTCACCTCTCCCAAGGAAAGCAACAAATTAAGTCTCAATTAAACACTGAAGATGTAATTACAAGCATGTAGCCCTAGGCTAACCTACAACAGCTATGCAGGCTCTGTAAAAACTGGGAGAGTGGGAAAATGGATGAAGGAGAAGGGGGATTCCAGATTTCAGAAAATTAGCAGGCTTGCTGCCATCATTCTGTGGATGGGCAAACTGAGGAAAGGAAGCTTAAGTGAATTACTAACACAAGAGTGTGGCATAAATCCCAAAAGTTTGTGCTTATGGGAGAAAGGTGTAGCTACTGAGTTTTCTCTAATTAGGATTTTCATCCTGCTTTAAAAACCTACATCTTTTACACCTGTATTTATTCAAAAGAAATCCAGTACCACTGAGAAATCCATCAAGCCCATCTAATGGCTTCATCTCTTACACTCCATTAGCAGATGGGATATATTATTAATATCAATTCACAGTGGACAGCAAAGCCATTAAACTTAATGTTACACAGGCAGTATGACTAAACTATGACATTGCCTTAGAGTAGCTGAGGGCTAATGCAAGTTCAGAGTAAACATTTTAATCCCAATTTGTAAACAGAGTCACTGTTATTCTTAAATTCTGATTTCATAAAAAGCAAAAAAATTACATTTTAACAACAGAAGATTGTTAAGTGGTGTCTCAGTTGACTACAATTGTGAATTATTTAACAGTATTTGAAGAAAACCTTCTTACTGGAAAAAATGACTGAATTTTCATTTTCAATAGGGATTAAGATGATTGACTGCCTCAACCAGAGGAAGAAGCAGATGATTTATTTCTTGCAATTGATGAAAGTATTAAAAACCAAAAGATCCACAACTGCGGTTTTTAATGCCTTTCATGGCAGTGTGTGGCAGGCAGGAAGAAAAATGTGTTTACTATCTTGTTTGATTGGTGCTCTCCCCTGACAAAAGGGAATTAATTTCCTTCCAAGGTCTCCTGGCTCAGAAAGCCCCTCACATCCACAAGCTAACAGAATATCAAGATTCTCAACAGAGAAGCATCCCTACATACAGCAAATCCCTGCCCATGTCACTCCTGCAGCACTGAACACATCTACAGAACAAGAAGGGTAAATGCCAAGCAGAACTTCCTCTTTCCTTTCTTTGCTAAATTAAGTCCAAGCACTCAACTAAACTTTAAATTAAGCTTTTGTTCACTGTCTGTTTAACAAGAGGAGGACAATCAAGTGGAAAATGTGACAGCCATTGATGCTGGTATTAAAAAGTTTAGACCTGGTTGTAGGTTTGGTTTGTTTTTTTAATAACCCAAATATATTTTAGAGAGAAAGAGATGGAATTATATAATCAAATGAAGTTTTAACATTTCTTGCTAGGGATTTTCTACAGGCTTATTTGTAATAAACTACAACTTGAGTAAAAGAACTTAAAATTGTTTTTTCCAAAATGTATTGTGGCTGTTCAGTGATCAGAAAGAGCTTCCCAGAAAAGAGTAAGCCTCACACAAGGTGGTGAAATGCAAAGTGTTGCCAGCAGCCCTCACACTGGAATCAGTAGGATTTGTCTTTCTGAGCTCAGTGAGACCCTAAAGCAAGGCCACAACTTCCAGGCTGACTTTCAGCACCCAAAAACTCCAAGCAGCACCTGCTTCTCAGGAGTACTGCTGTCAGAGCAGCCGGGCAACTTCAACACAAGGATTTTATTCATTGTACTCTGGTGTGAAAATGAAGGAGCAAAAAGCCCAGATGGATTTGGCAGAAGCAAGAGCAACCATCCAGCTGTGTTCAGTGTATGGCTGGTATGACTCAACCCCTGCAAGAGGCTGCAGAGGGAGTGGAGCTCTGACACGAGACAAAGTAGAAAGAGACAAATAAACTTTTTTCTTCACAACTTCTGGAAAAGATACACAAGGGGGGATATAAATTGAAGCAAAAGCAAAGCACTAGAGAGTAAAGCAGCAGGAAGGAAAAAATTCAAGAAAAAAAGAATTAAACAATTAAAATATTAAAATATCACAATTATGAAAATAATTTAAAACTAAGAATTTTGTGAAGGTTGAATTAATAACTACAAATTACAGTTTCTTACACTTGCATTTAGTAAGATGACAGGACTCCCAGAGAAAGCAAGAGACTTTGTCACCACTAATTTTCAAAACTAAACAGTATTTGTGAAAATTACTAAAAACCTTCTTAATTTGTAGATTTAACACTATGTTTTGTTCTGTAAAGCTTCAGATAAAATAGATTCACTTCCAGAGATCTGTCTAAACAAACTCAAGGCTTGTCAGGCATACTCAAAAGAGAGATTTAGTATTTGAAGTGATTTAATTCACCCAGGAGGGAGCACAAACTCCAGGTATTTAAAAAGCAAGGTTAAGCGAGTCTTGCTTTCATGTCTGCATGGAAACAGTTGGATCCATGGTGAGCTTTGCTCTGTTTGGAATGTCAATAATGATAACGATCACTGCAAATCCTTCCTTCTTGTTTCCAGCTACGCTGAGGGACGGGGCAGCAAACAGCTGGGTCACACAGGCCACAGGTAACAGTCTTTAGTGGGTTCATGCTCATGTATCCAACACAGAAGCCACTGGATGCACTGGGTGTTCCCATTGAAAAGAACAGTTTAATCTCACACTTACCTTCCCTGTCAGAACAGAAGGAAATTCTGTATCAAACTTGTTGCTCAAGCCAAACCTTGAAAACAAAAGAGACAAACAAAATATATTCCACCTAACTTATTTTGTTTCCCTTAATTAAAAAAAGTAATAAGAGTTTTTACTTTAAAAAGAAACAACTCTTAATTTAATTTGCCCCTACATTTACATTATTTCACGAGCTTTTGATCTAAGTTTATGTAAGGTCTCGTGTACTTTATATTATAAATTCATAAGGTCATTTACAGACAGAAACACAGCTTTACTTCAATACCTCCAAAAGTGCAAAAATCCTTTTCCAATTGGATGGCAGTAAGTTTCAATCTTTGATTTCTGGAAGAAAAAACCCTCCAGCTGTGAAATCCCAGTTTCACTAGGTTCAACAATCCTTTTACTTTCTTACACATGCAATTGTTCCACATGCAACAGATGAAGTTTGTTTTAAGGAACCCATTCATCATCATCTTAGAAATTTATAACCATGTGCTTTTAAAAACTTGCTTTGGGCTGAGTTAAACTACCTCATGCAAAACATGGAAGAGCCTACACAAAGGACAGTTTTACACCAACTATGAACTTCAAGGAAATTAAGTTTTGGGTATCACTGTGACTACTCTTCACTGAAGTGTTCTGGGCTTTGAGCAAAAGGTTTTCCTTATAACCAGTGAAAGCTACAGGGAGCTGGATTTGGCTCGTAAACATGTTACCACTAATACCAAAATTCCCGAACCTTTAAAATTCAGTAATTTAACAAAATACAGCAGCAGCTGACCTTTAGCTACAATCTGTATGTTTGATGAGAGCCTAATGTTAATTGTGTAAAGTTAAATATATTGTATGTCAAGTCAGCTCTGCTAAACTATCTCCTGAGTATCTGTGTTCAAAGAAATCAAAATCCCTGAAAGAATCCCTGCCAAAAAGAGGAGCACAAACACATTTGGATTGTAGGAGTTACTGAAGAAACAAACTTTGCTTTGAGTCAAACTGACACTTGCCATATTCCGAACTGGTCCCTTGTACCAATACCAGTATTGCTGAAATATCACAGAACTGTGGAATGGTTTGGGTTGGAAGGGACCTTAAAGATCATCTGGTTCCAACACCTTCCCCCTGGACATGATCAGTGCCCATCATTACACCAGCCATATGCACTCCTGTGCACTGTGTAATAACCCAGATATCCAAAACTGACAATGGAAATTGTTCAGATGTATGCAAAAAAGTCAAATCAACCTTAAAGGAGACAGAGGCAGAATAGAAGAACTTGTGCTGTCTCTAGAAATCCAGTAATTGAAATGTTTGGCAACAACACTGGTGAAGTTCAATCCAGTTGTCCAATGAATAATTTAAGTTAGAGCCTCCTGTAAAGAGCGGCAGTTGTGTAAAACATTACAAAAAAACCCAAACAGTAAAAGCAATAAGATTTCAGGCAAGCACAAAGGTTACTAATATAGCACATTTCCATTCTCTTCGTCATCTGGCAAGTCAGCCTCCACATTTTGTACCTTTTCAAGATGAAATCTCCCAGGTTTTGTAATGTTATATATTTAGTGTTAAGGAAGCTTGAAGAGCAATGAAGTAGCCTTTTCAGTCTTCAAAAAAAAAAAAAAAGACTAAAATTATAAAGCACAAACACAAGCTTGCTTTGAGGAACAGACTTTTCTGTGCATCAGCAATGGAACAACCTGAAATGATCACAAAGTAGGAGCAATCAGACAACATAATAAAAGAACTGCTGGAAAATTCAAGATTTACTCTACCCATATAACAGACCAATTCCACTAACTCATGCCAAAGGTCCATCTTGTCCACAACACTGACTGTTACAGTGACCAAAAACAGAAGCTTAGGAAACAGCAAAAGAAATGAAAAAAAGAGCAAACATGTGCTAACTGTTCCCCAGAACCCTCCTCTGACCTTCTACAATTCAGAGTTCAAACACTTCCTAAACCACAGGTAGTGTCTTTTATCTCACTGATCACATATGTTCATTAAAATTCCCATTGCACCCAATTTCCATACAGAATGAGCTAAATTACTGCTTTCTGATTAATAAATCTGATTAGGAATGCAAGATCACAATATGTTTTAGGCTAAATTTCAAGGGTGATGTCATGAAACATATTAAAACCCCCAAATTTTTATCAGTTGCCAAAACACTCCCTACAATTGCAGCCCATCCAAGAAACCTGAGTTACAGAAAGGCATCTCTCACACTGACACCTGTGAGTGGCTACATAATTTATGTTTTAACTATATTTTAAATACTATTTTTAGTCAGAATCACTGATGGCCTTTAGCCCAGTTTTACTAAAGTATCTCCAGAAGTTTTACAGAGTATTCTGTGGTTATTTACCACAGAGTTTAGAAACATTAAGCTCCTGTTAGATGGGGCAGGGGGTTGACTCAACAACCAAATAAAATCAAAAAATGGAAGCAGGATGTTATACGGTTGTACAGCTTTGCAAGCAGCTTTGTTGAAGTACTGAAGTGTTATTAGAATCTTTAATGTAAAGAAGTTAATATCTAAAGTACTGATCAAGAGGTAATTAACTTAATTAGACTTCCTACAACAGACTAGTGATCTAGCAGGAGCAGGCCTATGAAATCTTCTAAAATTCAGTATATTTAAAAATCACTATAACATCAATTCCAGTAGCTGTCCTTTAAGTCATTTAAAACATCAGTTGGTGGTGATTTATTTCTGGGCCAGTTCTGTGACTCCTCAGTCAGTGCAAGCTGCCCAAAGTGTAACATTTAGAAATTCAGATCAGTCACCCACGTCCTTCGGTTGCACTTTTCTCACTGCATGACAAGTACCTCTAAAAGCCAGGACTGTTTCCTATAGGCTGGAACAGAACTAGGATGACCTCACTTGCCAGTTCTGTCCCTCTTTCCCTCTTTTCATGGATGGCATCAGGCAAGTCCCATCACCTCATTTTCCCCCATCTGTAGAGCGGGGAGAACACAAATTGTCCTAGGGAGCTATAATAAGAGAAATGCATAAATCCCTCAAATTGAAGGCTGAAATGAACATCCTGAACCACCAGTTGCAAAACTCACCTGCAACAGGTACCACAAGATAAAGTCTGTTAGTTTAGAAAGCAGGAGCTAAGGTTTTTCTGTCCCCACAACTAAAACAGGAAGATTTTGGAAACACCTTCTCACATCTAGAAGAGAAATATTTACAGGTGCTTTGCCTTTTTATTTCTTTTGACTTAAACCTCACCTCATTCTCATTTCTCCCCCTAATGTATTTATAGATAGTAATCAGCCTTAATAGACTGCACAAGTTAAACCTGTTTAGTCAAGATCTCCAACCTCCTTTGAGCACAGCTCCTTTCCCCATACCTAATCCAGGTTATGTTTAACCTCTCTGGAAGAGTGGAGCTCAGACCCACACTGCTCTTTATGAGGTATCAGCTGAGCTTTGTCCAGCATTAGAGGGTAAAGATGACATTCCTCAAGAGCCCTGAGCTGAAATCTCCTTGAACATTTAGCATTTCCCAGTTCAGGACATTTTCCTGTGAAGCCAACAGAAATACCCAAGAGAGTCCTTACACATGGATGATGTTTTGGAAAATGAAGTTTTTGGGAACGAGTAGAAGGCTGAGGTAATTTGCTATTTTAAATATGTAGAAGATGGAGCAATACTAGATAATAATCAAATGTCATCTTATCTCAACTGGCTCTTCCCTCCCTTCCCCAGCTGATGACAATAAGCTTTTCATCAGCACCTGGACTGTGGGTCCCTGGGGCACTCCTACAGAAAACAGGCTAGAATACCAAAAGTTAACTTCTAGCCAAAACCAGGAGGTTTGCAGACTTCAGCAGGAATCACAAGCTGGATACTAATGGCAAAAATATGTTTAATGGCTAACTCATTACCATCCATCCACATGGACTTAATGATACAAAAAAGTTACAGCAGATAAATAAAACCTTATAACCACATTACAGTTTGTTTACTGCTCTGTTTTTGGAAGTTATTGCCTTTGCTTTGCTAGGCATGAGTCAGTCTTCACTATAAATTTCTGTGTGGAGATACTTGGATATACCAAGCAGAGTCACACTGACTGTGAAAGAAACAGCAAACAAGGTGTTTATAACTCATCAAAATGGAATTTCAGAAGGAAAGGCATTTACTAGGACCTAGTAATTTATCTGTGCTAAATTCAAAAGCTTTCAAAACCAATAAATATAACAGAATTTTTTCAAAGAATCCTGGACAAGATGAGCGTAGATTTTGCCAACACACATCCTCTGACTAAAATAAAACAAATAAGCTTTATGTGGTCACTCTTACCATGCACAGGGGTAGAATGGTTAGCAAAAGTAAAGTGGGAAAAGCAAGATCCTGCTGAATACCCTCAGAAAACTCTTGGAATTCATATTTAGTAGTGTTGGACATTGCAAAGAAGTAACTCTGTTAGAGTGAGCAGCTCACTGACAAGGTCATAAGAATAAAAACTCTCATGCAAGAAACTAATACAGTGTTTGAATCTACCAACTTGGGAGTTTCATAAGAGAACTGTACATGAAAAGCTGAAGCAGATGACCCTGGAATTTGAGAATTATCCCTTCTCTATACACCAAAAGTATTCAAGAAGGCCAGTGTCAGTTGAGGAACAGGAGACATCTGAAACAAAAATCCAAGGAAACAATGGCTTTATAAAGATAACTGGTTTTGTTTTTTTAATAATGCCTAACTTGTCAGGACATTTTCATTAGCAGTGCTCCAGACAGGTTCAGAAAACAAACCCAGGTTTTCTTGGATGACGTCTCTCCCTTCAGTAACTGGAGCAGGCTGCTTCTGCAGCCAACTGATTTCAAAAACAGCAGCATCTGTGTGATCAAAAAGTGACAGAGCTCCAACACACATACTCTTTGGGAAGCAAAACAGTTCCTATTTAATGGGAAGTTAGGATTACGTACTCCAGTGTCCACGGTTTACTTGCCTTTTATTGATAACATCCACTAACTGTTTTTATCAGTACAAGGAGATTTAAAAATACATCATGAGCTGATAAAAGCTGCCTCCTGCCATGCAGGTAGGTCCTGTTACATGAAGAAAGCTGAGAGGGGTGGGAGAAAGGGAAAGTAAGTTGGATGGGGATTCAGCTCAGGTGGTCACAAGGGCATGTAGCTAGCTGAGGATTTCCACATCACTGACAAGGGTGCTTTTTTTTGATGTAGACATCACTAGTTCTTGTAGATGCTCCCGCCCATCCCAAAAAGATGCTGGAGCCAAGAAGGAACGGTAAGTAACATCACTAACACACAAAAAGCATCACAGAAAGCAAAGCAGATGAGCATATAATGTTTTTTCCAGTTCAGCACTTAAAATCAGGTAACTCATAAGATGCATACTTGGTATTCTGAGCATTTTGCTTGTGTTCCACCTCTCCTTTAGTCAGGCCAGGAGCTATTTGGGGCGAGGACACAAAGAAATTCCATCTACACGAGCAAATGCACTGCGGTGCAGCAGAGCAACTCCCCACTGGCACCAGCTCAATGCAACCCTGATCCAGGCTTCCATGAGGACACAGTATCAAATCCAATACCACTTCCCAAGGAATGGGAGAGCCTTCCCCACCCAGTGCTTTTGCTGCAGGGAGTTAGATCACACTGCACCTATTTACAGGGAGAAATGTGAATTTTATGCAATCCAAAGACAGAGCCAAAGCAACACAAACTTGGTGGGTCTCTGCAACACATAAATTTCAATACCTCCCTCCCATGAAAATTAATGTGACAACCAACAACTTGCTAAGGATGCACTTGGTTCTATTAATTCTTCAGCTTGCTGGAGCAGGAATACTAAGAAAATCCCTACGAGTAAACATTACATATAAGGAAACACAGCTTGCTCATCTTCTGTTCAACTGTTTAAATGAGCAGCAAACATTCTGGCTCACGCTGTGTTCCAATGATAAAAACACTCAATCTAAACCAAAGTCACAACTAAGTTTTGAGCAGATAAAAGTACAGCACAGGCACGAGCCTCCTCTGCAGTGCAACGTGGGGGCTCCCTGGCTCAGCTGTGGCACAGAAGGGTCACAGCGAGATGGTTTGAACAGGCTGTTCGTCCTCGCATCGCGCGGACTTTGCTTTTTATCTAACGAATTGTTTGGACAAAGAGGAGCAACCAGGGAGGGCTGCCAGGGCTGCGCTGCAGCCTCTGCACCCAACAGCCAACTCCGGCTGTTCATTCACGACTGGGGCTTTCCTCGAGCTACCGGAAAATACTGACGTTAAACGCGCAGCTCCCCTCGCAGAGCAGGTGAGGGGGGCGCAGGGCTGCGGCTCTCGGCCCCGCGGGGCGGGAGGCTGGGGCCGACAGGGCCGGGGCACGGTGCTCCCGCTGCCCTCACCCCTCCCGGCGCTCCCGCCCGGCTCCACCGCCCC